>PVIJ01004001.1:0-124764 GCA_004024925.1 Scalopus aquaticus | reverse complement strand
CTGTCCTTGTTCCACTGCATTTTCTTTGCTCCTTTGTCAAAGATTAGTTGTTCATAGATATGTGGCTTTAATTCTGGGTATTCTATTCGGTTCCATTGGTCTTTCTGTCTGTTTTTGTTCCAGTACCATGCTGTCTTAATTATTATGGCTCTGTAGTATAATTTGAAATCAGGGAGTGAAATTCCTCCGTTTTCTTTCTAAACCCAGACTTGCAGTCATCTCCAGGAATTAATTTACCTGTAAGTACTCTATGAAATAATATCTAAGTTAAATGATCCAATATTAGGAAAATGAACTTACTTTTTGCAATTTTTTATCAATCAAAAATTTGCTACTCCTGTTTTGCTTATCATTTTTAATACATGCATACTATTGTTATTAAATACCATCATTAATTCAACAATTTTTTAAACAATTTGCATATTTTCCTATAGTCAACTTGGACTTTCCTAAATAAATTCCAGACTGGATATTTCATTCACTGCTTAGATTAAACCATTCTAATCTATTCCTTTTGCTCCTAGAATAACTCTGAATTCCTATACATAGCTGAAATGATCTAAACCTATGACTCCTATTTACCTCTCCAGCCTTACTGACACCTAATTTTACCTATTAAAAATTCAGATTTTGGAAACAATATTTTCTGTGCCTTTTCTGAAACTATGTGCATGCTTTTCTATGCCAAGAACATTCCACTCTTTCTCTACATCTTGCCTGGATATCTACCACTCATCTTCAGGTCTCAGCTTTATTTAAAGAAGCCCTCCTTAAACATCACACCCAGATTAAGTCCCCACCTGCTCATATTCCCAGGTCCTCTGTGCAACTTAAAAAAAAAAAAAAAAGGTAGTTTTACTCTTTATTCCTCTTTTTGGCAGCACTTGAAAGGATTTTTACCCCTTCGCTAGCAATTCATAATTGAGCACTCTCATTTTTTCCCACATTTATCTCACATGAAGTAGCTGTTTATTTTGAAGTTTCTTGTTTTGTTTAAAAATAAAGAGGACAATTGCATGTTGAAGGACATAAACTGGACTTTTAGTGGTGAACTTAATGTAGATATTCATGTGTTAAGCTTTAATGATGCACAACTGAAACACATAATGTTGTAATTCTTGAATAAAAAGAATTTGGAAGTTTAGTAACTTTTTTTTTCTGTTTCATACATGGTTAAAAGTTTATTTTTTAATATATATATATATATATATATTTATTGTTATTTATATCTTTTACATTTTGTATTCCCCTTGGGTAACCTACCACCAATTCACCCGTAACCCATCTCCGTGGTCCCTTGTGTCCTTTTCTACTCTATTTTGTGCCCTATCCTCCCCCTCCCTCATTGAGTGTCTCTCTCCTAATTGGTTTCCCTATAGTCCTGTTATAAGTGAAACCATTCGATATTTTTCTCTTTCTTTCTGGCTTAGTTTGCTGAGTATGATCCCTTCTAGTTCCATCTATGTTGTTGCAAATTGCATGTGTTTATCTTCTTTTTTTTTTTTAAATAGCTACAAGAAAGTCATGCACTTTATTCAAGTATTTCAAAATGCCAGATGCAAAAATAGTATCTTAGCTGTATAAAAGTATCAATTTTAGAGCATGTACCCCATTTGTTCCGTGTCCCTGGGTGTCCTTTTTTTTAATATATATTTTTATTGTTATTTATGTCTTTTACATTTTGCATTCCCCTTGGGTAGCCCACCACCAATTCACCCGTGATCCATTATCTTCTTTGAATGCTGAATAGTATTCCATTATGTATATGTACCACATCTTCTTGATCCAGTCATAATATTTTGGGACATCTGGGTTGTTTAGTAACTTCTAAATATTAGATATTCAAAGTCATGTACATGAAATGTTATATTCAAAAATTTTATCACTGATAAAGACTATTTCTTAAAGATAGCCACATGAAATTATTAGATCAATTGAATATAGTTTAAGGCAAATTGTTTAATAAATTAAATCTAATATTTTTAAAATATAAATGGATTTTAATGTGTTCATAATTTTTTAATATTCTGAGATTCAAAAAAAGGAATTCTTAACAGCCATGTGCATATACGATCAATTTTAAGTTACACTTTATATTTGAAGTGTAATGTGTTATTTACCTGAAAGATATATAAAATATGGTTAATGTGAAAACATATGTGGAAAGGGAGAATTGACACTATATGTGTATGTGTGTGTGTGTGTATATATATATATATATATATGTATATATATATATATATACTTCAATTAATTGTGAAATTCTCTACCATTTTTTGCACTCATGTTTATGAAATATGTATATATTTTGATACACTTTATTTCCTAGTATGTTAACATTTTGTCATTCACGTAAATCAATTTTACAGTTAATTTTAGCAATATTGAATTAGTGTGTTTAGTAAAGTAGTAATGTGTGCATAGGTATATGAGTGGGGTGGGAATGATTCTAAATTTATAAAGTAGTCAAATTCATGTCCCTATAACTTAACAGCTACTTGGTAGTTTAGAAACCTACCTGCCTAGGATGATTTTTATATGTTCTGAGTTTTAAAAAAAATGATGGAGCAGATAACTTCTGAAGATAGTAGTAATACTGTGGCCAAATGGAGGCTATATATAATTCAGTCATAGGCAAAAATTATGAATTTCTATGTTGTTGGGCCACATAACTTCAATATGTCAATAAAGTTGAAACTATAGAAGCAGTGAACCCTATTATTCTAGCACTTCCATTAAAATATGTATACTACTTAGGATGCCTGTATTTATTGTTACTATTAGAGTTAAAAGTGTACATTAAAGCTTTTTAAAGCAAGTTTTAAAAAGCACATTTAACAAAAAGCATTGCAAGATGAAAATGTAAGGTTGCTTTAGTATCACCACTATCTGGCAATATAAAACAAAATCTTTTACTCCATGAAAAATAAATGCTGATTCAAGCAAGAAGCTCAGTTGTAAATTAAAATCCTCAGTAGCACTACACCATCATCTTACAGATGAAAGTATTAACCTTCTCTTTTTAATCCTCAGAGACTTGTAAAGAATCGAAGATATAAGTGCCTATGTAAAAAAGGAAATCTCTGCATGGAGACCATTTTTAAAGTACTAAAGAGCTCCTTGGAGGATATGTTCTTACAGGAGCTGACAGGCAGAAGGTTCATGTTCTTTTCAAATTTTTCATTATAGCTGCAACCAGGAAAGCTAGTCAATTAATGGCACTGGCTTTGAGTTGATTTCCACTTTCAAGTAATTAGGTACGAACTGATGACAACGTAGAGCAAACTCCCGTGAATAATTGCTTCCCTTGTGCTGTTGCTGTTTTTGTTAAAAATAAAAGAAAGAAAGAAAGAAAGAAAGAAAGAGAGAGAGAGAGAGAAAGAAAGAGAAAGAAAGAAAAGAGTATCTGCCATTTGTTTACATGAAAAACAGAAAATCTTGTGATTCTTTTGTGATACAGTTTAACTCTTACTGAAATTTTCTGCATATTTTAAATTCCACAAAAATGTAATTAGCCATCTCCTTATTGACAGTGTCAAAGAATAATAGTTGTAATATTTAGGTTTCAAAGCACAGTTTCTTGACCTTTTGATGTAATTAATCTTTATTTAGTTTTTAATAGAAATCTTGCTTAATTTTTAAAAGCAAACTTTGAGGTAACACAACTTGAGGCCTAAAAATTCTTTCTCTGGTGTAATAATCTTCAGTTGGAATTCATTTTTTATTTTTGAACTTTTTTTTAAGAATAGGTGGTGGGTAACCTATGGGGAACACACAATAATGTAAAAGATGAATAACAAAAATAAATAAAATATTTATTAAAAAAATAAATAAAACTTACCTATGTTTAAAATAAAAAAACAGAATGAAATCTACAAAGATCATCAAACGTTGAATTCATAACCCAGTTAATTTCAGTGTTTTCTATAATCCTGAATTTAGAAGACCTATGTCTCTATAATGTTCAATTGCCTACAATTGTTGGTCAGAAAGATTTAACATGTACTCTCTCTTATTTTTTCAGAATTCAAACAGCATTTTAAAAAATTTGGGAGGAATCACAATTTGAATATTTTTAGAATATGATATTTATTTCAGTTGTCCATTTTAAAAAATGGTATATATAGTCATGTTCCTGATATTTTGAGTCATTTATTCCAACACTGACTACTGTTTCTAAGGATATAATTGCAGTACATAAACAAAATGTTATCAGTATAGTTTATCTCACATTTATAAACCTACTAATTTGTTCAACAAGTGTTTAATGAACACCAGTAACTAAGTAAAATATGACAGGAACAGGGAATGTGCTTAAGAGTGAAATAGAGTATGTTCTTTTAAAAATCGACTGAATAGCAAGAATATTAAATATTGGAAAAATAAAGCATTTATATTAGTAATAGATATGAAAATTGTTACAGTCACTGTATAAGGAAATTTAGTAGCAAATAACATAATTAAGCATGCACACATATTCCCTGGTAACCACTTCTTGGTTTCTACTCTAAAAACTGAAAGCAACATCAGTATTTTACCAAAGAATTGTTTGTATTAGAGAAAATAGAAAAACAAACCAAATATCTTTTAATTAATAATGGCTGAATGAATAATTTCATACTCATACATTGTAATACTATGCAACAATTTTAGTGAATAGGATAAAAGTTTCTTTTGACTTGTAGTATATATTTATTAAATGCCTTCCATATTTTTTAAAAATCTATAAAAATAAATCAAGGTAACTGCACGGCATGTGTTTTTATGTTTGTAAATGCAAAGAAAGAAGTCAGGAAATGTTTATCTGAACTGACAATAGGAGTTACTGTGGGATAAGAAGTGAGTCTGTGGATCCTTCAGCATTCTCTCATATGAGAATATAATATTCATTAAAGTAAAAGTAAATAGCAAAACTAAAACTTAGTCTAATAAATTTTATTATAGATGCATGCATGTTTATAACATGAGTGAAGAACAGTTAACTAATTTTTCATTGCTCTAGACAGAACAGGGAAATAGTTCACAGTGTTGAATTCAAATGACATTTATCAAATTCATATATAAACCTTTATGTATTACCTTTCAAAACATTTGTTAACCATTTCCATCTTAATTTAGTTTTCATGAAGAAAACTAAAACGGTTTTATGCAGTTTCCCCATAGCAAAACTTCCTACATTGTCTTCAGATTTTGTACCCAAAGTCTTACAAAAGGATACCTGCTAGAAATCCTCTCTACTTCTTCTCCACTGACCCCACACTGCCCATGCTGCTCCCTCTTTGGCCTCTTTTCTGGCTTTGTGAATCTTATGCATCCCTCTGTTACCAAAAGCTTTTAGGTGCTGCACATGACACATTACACTCTGGTACATGCCACAAAGTGTGTTATTTTGCTGATTTTCTCAAGGGAAAAAAAGTTGTCTCTGAAATTCTAGCCACTGAAACTCTTGACTTTCTTGTGCGTTGTAGCTGTGGCCTTGGGATGTGTCATCAAGAAGCGCAGTTTCTAAGAGAGGGAAGGAGACATTGACTAAGAAGTGCACTAACATTGGGTGCATGTAAAGATAGAAGAGTATAAAGAGAACTTAGACCACAGAAGGTAGCAGTTAAATTTGAATGCACGTTTGCTTCATAAAGAAGGTGACATTTTGAGTGAACTTTGAAAGAACTGTAATACTTTCTCTCAGCCCTGACAAATTGAGGTGAATGATTCAACTCAAGAACAGATACTTTAAAAGTCACAAAGAAGTTAAAATACTTTAGCATTGTCATGGGAAAGAATTCTTGAGGAACAGGAAATAGGTAAATATTTCTCTTAGTATATCTGCTATTGAATATTTGGATATTGAGCCTTCCTGGGGGCACAGCGGTTGGGCGCTGCGCTGTGGAGCTGTCGGCAGCAGCGAAGCGAGTTCCTCACCCGACCAGGAAGATTCCCACATGCGCTGCAGACCTCTCCTGCCCTGCCTGCTGCTCCCCTCAGCAGTGTATTTCCGTTGCTCTGCCTGTTCTGCTCCCCACCCTGTCTCTGGTGAACCCTCTCGCCGCCCCACACCTCTGGCCTGTGCCCCAGCTTGTATGAATAAATAAATCTTTAAAAAATATATTTGGATATTAAATATAAATATAAATAGATTGCACAGGCCACTTGTCTTAATAAGAAAAATACATCTACTTTTCATAATTTGGATATACTAAATACCTTACATAGCACAAATGTAGCATTATATAATATCACTGTCAAATAAGTATATGTGAAATATAATTAAGATAAAATTATTGCTTTCACTATTTCCAAGTAAGTGACCCAATCTCTTTTTAATTTTTATTTATCTTTAGTATAATCACAGAGTTAATAATTAAGCTATAAAACCTTAAGAACAAAGTGCCCTGGAGCAATCACTCTCTCTTCTGTGCCCCCTGGTGAATTAAGAGAAAGGCAAAGATCTATCAACAGTCATGCAGTATAATCATGATATTGTAATGTTTTGTTGTTGTTTTAAATATATATATTTTATTGTTATTTATATCTTTCACATTTTGTATTCCCCTTGGGTAACCCACCACCAATTCACCCGTAATCCATCTCTGTGGTCCCTTGTGTCCTTTTCTACTCCATTTTGTGCCCTTATCCTCCCCCTAACCCCTCACTACCCCCCCCCATGTCTCTCTCCTATTTGGTTTCCCTATTTCTGTTGTAAGTGAAACCATTCGATATTTTTCTCTTTCTTACTGGCTTATTTCGCTGAGTATGATCCCTTCTAGTTCCATCCATGTCGTTGCAAATTACATGTGTTTATCTTCTTTGAATGCTGAATAGTATTCCACTGTGTATATGTACCACATCTTCTTGATCCAATCATCTATTTTTGGACATCTGGGTTGCTTCCATACTTTGCTATTGTAAACAGTGCCTCAATGAACATACAGGTACATGTATCTTTTGGATTAGTGTTTTTGTGTCCTTTGGGTAGATTCCCAAAAGTGGTATTGCTGGGTCATATGCTAGCTCCATGTTTATTAATTTGAGGAAACGCCATATGGCTTTCCATAGTGGTTGGACCAGTTTGCATTCCCATGAGCAGTGTAGAAGAGTTCCTTTTTCTCCACATCCTTTCCAGCATTTGTTGTTTCCTGTATTTTTAATGTGTGCCATCCTCACAGGTGTGAGATGGTATCTCATTGTGGTTTTTATTTGCATTTCCTTGATTATAAGTGATGCTGAAATTTTTTCATATACCCGTTGGCCATTTGCTTTTCTTCTTTGGAGAAGTGCCTTTTTAGCTCTTCTGCCCATTTTTTGACTGGATTACTGGCTTTGTTTTTGTTGAGTTGTGTGAGTTACTTGTAAATTTTTGTTATCAGTCCTTTATCAGATATATTGTGTACAAAGATCTTTTCCCAATTGGTAGGGTGTCTGTTAGTTTTGGTTAATGTCTCTTTTGCTGTACAGAAGCTTTTTATTTTTATGTAATCCCATCTGTTTATCTTGTCTTTCACTTCCTTCACTTTGGGGGATGTGTCTTTCAAGATTTTGTTGAGATATATGTCATGTAGAGTTTTGCCTATATTTTCTTCTATAAATTTTATGGTTTCAGGTCTTATGCCCAGGTCTTTTATCCATTTTCAGTTGGCTTTTGTGCAGGGTGTGAGGTAGTAGCCTAGCTTCATTTTTTTGCATGTAGCTGTCCAGTTTTCCCAGCACCATTTATTGAATAGACTGTCCTTGTTCCACTGCATTTTCTTTGCTCCTTTGTCAAAGATCAGTTGTTCATAGATACGCGGCTTTAATTCTGGGTATTCTATGCGGTTCCATTGATATTGTAATGTTAACTGAATAAATAGTTAACTCAGCAAAAATACATTGAAGTAACATCTTTTTGATTTTCCTGCATTGGGGAAAATTCATAATAGGCTGTTCAACAAGTTAATAAAATATCAACAAATTAAGAGAATGTCAAAAAGAGCTGTAGGAGGTAAGCAATACAATGAATTAAAAAAATACATATATTTACAGCTTTATTTATTTATGAATACAAGAGCTGGGGTGTTGGCCAGAGGTGCAGGGGGTGAGAGGATCCACCAGAGACAGAGTAGGGAGCAGAACAGGCGGATTGACTAAAATACACACCTGAGGATAGCAGTGGGCGAGAAGGAGAGGTCTGCTGTGCCATGTGGGTCAGCTACCTGACTGGGGATCGAACTCGTGCTGCAGTGGCTGCAGATTGCTTCATGGTCCTGAGACTTAATCCCTTGCACCACCAGGGATGCCCCTATATATGTAATTTTAAAACAAGTTTTAATTATATTTTTTTTATTGCAGTGATGTTGGTTTATAACACTGTTTATGTTGTAGAAATATAGAATCAGTCCTCTACAGATATAGGTCCATTGGGCCCCTCCCCGCTTTGCCCTTCTTCCTTACTCTCTCCTCTGGTAGCCTCAGTTTTACATTCAAATTTCTAGGGTTTGTTTGGTTTAAGAGCTACTAAATTTTTCAAAAGGAATTTGCAAATTCAAAAAAGCAGGTATTTCAGTTATCCCTTCCCTAAACAAAAAACAAAGTAAAACTTTAATTCAGAACCTGTAAAAGTGTTAGCTATTATAGTTTAGTCTTCTACCTCTCAGATTCCGTTTTGTCTCTCATACCTCATCCCTTTGAACTTAAAAAAAAAAATAGTCATAAAGGATTTTCAGTATAAAGAGAAGATAATATTTGAAATGAGACCTGAATGAAGGAAAGGAACTAGTCTGCAAGGCCTACATACAGTCACTGCCAAGGACATGGTGGCTGGCATATACGAACAATGGGATATACTTGAATGAGCAGATCACGGAGTAGACGGACTATATACTTACTGCTAAATCATGATGAATCATCTGGATTTATTACACTGAAATCTTTTCGTCTGCATCTCCCATAAACCTGTCTTTCTGTGCCCTGAGTGCTGAAAACTTTTCATCCTATTCTCCCACTATATCACTGGACTTCACACTTTTCCTGGCACAGAACCAACATTCAACAAATAGTTGTTGAATAAAATTTCAGATAAGCAATCTAGTTTATTTAATTTAGTAATTCAATATAGAATTCCCATTTGATTATACACTTAAAAAATATTGCCACATATGTATTTTATAGCAAACTCTGTTTAAGGTAGGCTTTAGGTCACTATCAATAACAAGAAAGTCCTCCATGAGTATATGTCAAGTTCATGTGGAGGCCCAGTTATGCCCATGTTTTAAGATAGTCTATTTCAGCATTGATTATGATGTTTCCTTGCTCACTCTGAATTGAAATAGGCCTTACCCATTATCTTGATCATTAGTGAGCAAGCATTTCATAAGATTAAAGACAGTGGTAATAGTTGAAAATTGTTCTCACTTGCTTTACTCTCTAATTTTGTATTTAATTGGGAAGCTAATGCTTCCCTATTTCAGCTTTCTATGCATAATTCTTGCTTCATGAATGCAATGTGGGTGTTGACACTGTATTAAGCAATACTGAATTTATACTCTTCATTTATTTAAGCAATTCTTATGACCTGTTGCTTCTTGAATATGCTTTTTGTGACTCTCCGAAATTCACCTGTGACTCTCAGCTTTCGTAATTCAGAGATACCTCTTACTGAAATTTCCAATAAAACTATGAGGGAAACACACCAAGAAATTATGACTAAATGAAACTCAATAAGTCATTCCAGGATAATTTTCTCAAATATCTTTAATCTAAAAGCATATTATTTGCAGAAATAAGTAAAATGATGTTAACATTCAAGCATAGGGGCTAACGTGCGTTTTGAGAGGATGAAAGGGCTCATGGTAAAGGGAGGACTGTAGTTAATTTTCCTATTTCAAGAGATCCCAGCCCTGTATCATCAGAATGCCTCCTAGAATTATAAGAACTCAATTTAAATATTTGGAGTTTCTGGTAAGAAATTCTGATTTAGAGGATGTCTCTGGGTTATCCAAAGAAAGAACCAATCAAATACGTGTTTATCTACACACAGAGATATACTTTAAGGAACCTGTTCTTTCAATTATAGGAGGTAGCAAGATCTGTTGGGTAGACCAGCAGGCTGACGACCCAGGGTCATCAGGTTCCATTTCAAGTTAAGGGCTGTCTGCTGGCAGATTCCTTCTTGATTGGAGGAATCTCTGTTAGTCCTATGGGGGCCATCGACTAATTAGGCACAGCCCACTCACTTAAAGCAGAGGAAGCCTGCCTTACTCAAAATCTGCTGACTCAAATGTTTATCTCATCCACAAAATTCACACCTTCACAGAAACAACTAAACTAGTATTTGACCCATAGACACCATGACCCAACCAAATTGGCACATTAAATTAACCACTACAAATCAATTCCGTGTCAATTTGTGCATTTCCTAAACTATACTAATTTCTGAATAAAGGCAACACAAGATCATAATTCTGCCTAATATGCTATAGCCACCCTGCATAGAACTGAAAATGGCTCACCATTTACCAAGAAAAGGAAACCAAGTCCTTGAGTTATGTTTACTCTCCTCCTTGAATTCCTAAAACCTAAATACTATAATATGTCAATATTGTTTTAAAGTCAGTTCTTCTTGTGTTACATAAGTGCATAGGAAATAACAAAAAAATATTGTGTGTGTGTATATATATACACACACGAACACAAACATCTTCTTAACAAAATAAATACTCATGACAATTATATTCCTTGTTTATGTAACTAGTCATGTAATCACAGCTGATACTTACCCACAACAAGTATCTCAGCTGGGCATGGCCCTTTACCTGACCCAAATCTTCATTCCTGAGACAGAGATATCTGGATATTGCGTGATCCAACCATTCAGGTTTTCTAAGAAGCTTCTAATCAAATTTCTTTCCTAAGTTTTTAAGTGTTATTCCCAAAATAATAAAAAAGAAATTACATTAACTGAAGCAGGCAGTACACATGTTAGACTATGCCATCCCCCATCTCTCTCCAATTAAAGACCTCAGTGGCCAAAATCAGGACATTTCTTTTAAATCTCTTATTTTAGCAATAAGCTCTTGCAGAGCTACCATTGTGCTGCATAAATTTGTTTGCTTTTCAGTTACTTTCCATCCAGTAAAATGAATACTTTTAAATATCAGAGGCTGCTCTTTTTACCTCTTGATTTTAAATAGTCCTCATCACTATACATGCCAGAATAATCAACGTGTTAGAAGTCACTCCATAGGATCTAATGACTTACTGGTGGGCTTTAAGCAGAGAGTAACCAATTCACTCTTGAAAAACACTAGGGTCAGCACTACTCCTACTCACAATTCTGGCTGTGGGCTTTACCTAACCCTGTGCATGAAAAGCAGTCATGCTCAGATTTTGCTGATTTACACTAGTCTTTTAACTTAATGCTGTATTTGACTCTGATAGTTAATTAAGCAATACTACAATTTAGAGAACAGAGCTTGGAAACCCAACACTGATCTCTAGGAATAAGTCAGTTGTGCAGTGATGAATGGTTTGGACTGGTTATGTAGTTGTCTTTAACAAAACCCGTATGCTTAAACTGAAGATATATAATCTGGTGTGAAAAATGACAAAACCTTCACCCATCACATAAAAATTTCCCATATCCATCCATTATTTTAAATAGGTCAAATACATCCTACTCAGCAAGGAAAGAAAAAAATCTATCCTTCTATATTAACAGTGCCTTTGAAATCCATAACCCATTTATAATAATGGTGGGTCTTAGATTTTACTAGGCTTAGAGTCTAAGGAAAAAAAATTCACAAAGTATACTTAAAACATTAGAGTGTAATATAAGAAATAAGAAAATCCATATTTTTCCATGCATTAAAATGTGTATTATTTTTTCAGGCATTTTATGATATTTAATAGCAAATAAATGTTAAATATGTATGACACTTGATAAATTCCAAAGAAATTGTGTATGATGTCCCCTAAAATAATATGACCACAGTTAATATTAATTTTTTCCTCTACTCATACTCAGAACTATGAGTATCTTTGATACTCAAAATTTGCTTATATTTAGAAAATGTATAATATGGTATGTCTGAGTAGCAGAATTTATGATTAGATAGCATGTGTTTGTGGTTACCTGCCATCTGAATTCCTTTGAGTTTATTATATTGTCACCAAAATCATGAAAAGGGAGGTAGGAAGAAGGGAGAAAGTGAAGGAACAAAGGAAAAAGGGAAGCATGAGGGGGAGGGAAGGAGAGAGGGAGGAGGGATTGATTGAGGTGGGGCTCCCCTTCTTCACATACACCCCAAAGTGCCTGCCCGCTGCAGCCTGTCTATCTTCAGAAATAGACTGGTACGTCATCAACGTGAGATTCTCAGCCAAAACTCTAATTTTCAAAATAAAGTATAAACTTTAAGTTTGTGTCTAAATTTACCAAACTTAGCCACTGGTTAAGTCATTGCCAAATTGGTCTGTAACGGCATCAAAATATACTATTAAATCCATGAAGAGGAGTATCAACAAATATAGAAAGATGAAGAAATGCAGGGCAATTTGGGAGAGTTATAAGATGTTTTATTAACCTGATATGGGTTCCATGTGAAAGAACAGAAATTGGAAAGTATCTAGGGTGGCCACATTATGAAGATCCTTGAAAATTATGTAAGGAATATACAAAACTAGAAAACCAATCAAGAGTTTTCATTTGGAAAAGTTGCATGAGCTCTCCTGAATTTCAATAAATGAATGAGACAATGGTATATATATTGTGCAGAAAGGAGAAGACAACCAAAGCTGAAAAATATTGGAGAGAAAAGCAATAAAATTAGATGATGATATTAACAGAAGAGATGGGATTTAAAAAGGATTAAGAAGCATTGTGAAGACTCCACCCCACAAAAACATTTGTTGTTGTTCTTCATGGACAACTCACTCTTAAGTGGTATATGATATATTAAAAAATGACCCAGATTTGGGTGTCTAAGAATCTGAATGTAGTTGAGAGTAACTAATGTAGTAAGTGTCTGCTATTAGCAATATTAAATTGCTCAGTCCTCCTACATACTAGACACTACTGCAGGTATATTATATGCAAACGGCAAAGCAATGCATTACTTCAGAGACAGTGCTAGGGTAGGGCCTCCTGAGGAAAAGCTGAGGAAAACTTTGTGGAGAAGGTGATATATTGAGTCTTCAAATATTTGTAAACCCTGGACTCATTAAGATGACTTACCGTTTAATTCGATAGAGAAGAGTTAGCAAGAGAAAAAGAGGAATCAATGATAATTACATTTCCAAAGCTGGGGAATTACAATTTCGTTTCATTCTTGGAGGATGAGGTAGTTCTCAGGAAGATGGTGATAACTTACTTTACCACAATGTTGAAGGTGAGAGACACCAGTGTAAGTACAAGAAATATATCAAGAGGATGCAGAGTTGGCCCAAAGACACCTGATAGACTAAAACATTCTCAAAACCTGATACTCATTACCACTATAATATATACTTTCCCCCTAAAATACAGTGGGATACAACTGATCCTAAATGCCGCTAACATGTTTATAAAGTCATCCTTTTCACTTTTTAAATTTTCTCTTCACTCTCCATTTCCATCATGCATACCAACAGATGTATTTTAGCAAATGATGGTTCTATGAAGAAAAAGTCTCAGATGCTATTTCTATTAGGGAGGTCTGACTGAGGGATCAAGGAAGTTATTTCCCCCAGTGAGCTGATATATAACCTAACGCCTGAAGAATGATTTATCCAGTAAATTCATTTTGGCAAGAATATTTCAGTTAGATGACTAGCAAGTGCCAAATAGTGAGAGAGTAAATTAGGAAAATAATTAGAGAAAATGGTGCCATTAAACAAAATATAAGATGATTTGTTACTTTAGAATGTGTGTTTTATAATGACTCAGCAATTGTTCTTTACACTAGCTATTTGGAGGGAGTGTGAAGAAGGGGTGGGATTTGGTTAAATGGAGAATTGTAGTTGGGCAAAAGGAAGAATGCATAGCTTAGAGAACAGTGCTTCTGCAACAGTATAAAATCAATTAAGAATAAGGCTCAAATGACTTTCCCCAAATCCTCCCTTGCCTGCTCTCCAAAGACAAAATTGAAGACTTTGTGCCCTACAAATATGTATGAGCTTAATGCATCCTTCATGATTCTTTTTATGACCTAGAACTTGATGTCTTAGTTCTGTTGTAAAGCTACAGGCTTATGAAATAAACTAAAATTTGGATAAACTGAACACAGAGGTGTACTCCTATAAACACACCTTTAAATTTTTTAATGTTATAATTATTTTCTCAAGCAATTTAAAAATTGTATTGCCAAGATATCACTCTGTATTTACAGAAATAATCATAATGGATACCAAAGGTGGAC
Organism: Scalopus aquaticus; assembly: GCA_004024925.1. Classification (NCBI taxonomy): domain Eukaryota; kingdom Metazoa; phylum Chordata; class Mammalia; order Eulipotyphla; family Talpidae; genus Scalopus; species Scalopus aquaticus. Next base: position 110,401 of record PVIJ01004001.1, on the reverse strand, counting down.
TGTCATCAAAACCAAAGTTTTTCAATATCATCAAATGGAACATTTAGTTTTCTAGTTAAAATACCGATCTAACTACACCTTTATTCCTGTCCTGTTATCTGCCATTTTCCTGGGTCAGCAGGACATGTGATATAATCCTTGTCTTTCAGCCAACCCAGAACTTTGTGGTTCAAATTCTGGCCTTTTTAGCAACTAGTTTTTGCAGAATAGACCTTGCAAAGTTGTGACCCGGTAGATAGTGGGACACATAATTATTTCTCACTTTGAAGCTTAGTCCATCTTCAGTCCATCTTTGTTGAAAACCCATCAAGTTCCTGCCTGGCAGCTCTGGGCTACATGTTTTTATTAGTGCTTATCCTTGCACCTTCCTTAACCCCCTTATCTAGCTCAGCCTTCTGCTAGCCCTGGCAGACCCAAGAATTGGTCTACTTGCATTTTTGCCTAGTACTTATCCTTGTATCTTTTCTTTTCAAAGTAATATTAGAGAGTGGAAGATTGAGGGAGAAGAAACACAATGTCCCCATCTTCTTATTCCCATGATTTTTCTGCTCTTTAGGAAATGGAGTAAACTTTGATTGTTATGGCAACCTTGCTGCTCCTGCCTTTAGCAAGTTTACAACTAACTTACTCATATTTAGTAGAGTTGACGTTATTTTTCTTAACCTACCTTATGTTCATTTGTTGACAAAGACTACTTTTTTATCAAAGAATCTTAACAGTTTTAGACCACTTTCACACTTTACTGACAATGCACGTGTATTTAAATTTACTCTGTGTAGGTTAATATATTGAGTGACAACCTGTCACTTATATCCCAGTGGAAATAAACTCCGATGGGGTTACTGAGTGCCTCAATAGAACTGTGGACATAGGTATTTATAAAACAAGGGTTTGAAAGGAAAGGATTGGGGATGAACCTGAAGTTTACTTCACAGTATTCTCACAACCTCTGTGATCAAGATTTTTAAAAAACAGAAATACCTATCTTAAATAAAAAGATATATGCAACTCTGTCTTATTTTTTTGAGAATATTCCCTTACCTACCTTGGTTCATCATTTTCACACAAGGCTGGAGATTGATCCAAGTGACCTTTTCCAGAGATTGATAAAACTTATATCTCACATAACATTCATTTTTAATAAAGGCAAAGATATTGAAGAATCATTGTCAACTTCAAGATTAAATATTTAAACTATGTAGGTTAATTAGTTTGCCAATCACTCTTTTCTCTCTCTCTGCATGAATGTGTGTTTTTTTATATTGATGTTTTATTTCCTTATCTTAAAATGAGACAGTTGAATTTATCATTGGATTCTGAGATTTGGCCGTTCTCACATGTGGAGATTAGTCAGAAATGGCTTTTTTGACTCTGTGTCTGTGTGTGTCTGCACACATGTGATGTAGGAATCATTTGTTACCATTCTCATACACAAATTACTATTTGCAGCAATTTTCTTTAATGTTAAGAACTTTTCAAAATCAAGCTTGGAGTAGACATAGAAGGATACTTTTTCTGGGTGAGCACGTTTTTATTAACACTGCACTTGAGCAGCCACGGGCAGAAAGTGGGAGACAGGGAAATGAAGGGGTAGAGCCCCGTGCCAAATAAGCCAAACTAGGTGCTTCCAGGGTGTTTTGTACTGACTGACTCAGGAATGAAGATGAGAAGAAAATAATCACCTGTTCCCTGTTCTCTGAAAGTGTTAATTTTTCTAGTTCTTCGATGGTTGGTGATTTGGTTGGTTAGTTCATCAGTTAGTGCTTCAGTTTAAGGCTGTCATGCTGGGAGTTGCAGGCAGGCGTGATTTTTGTGGCTATTTATAAGTTAGGACATCCCTGTTGGACAGATTGATGAGTGCTTGCTGAAGGTGACAAGATTGAGCAATCAAATAAATAAATACGCTTACAGACAGTGGTGTTTAAATATGGAAAATAAAGCAAGAAAAAGAAAACACAGAATGAGAAATTTTGTAGAGTCTATTTCCTTTATGTTCTTTAGCCAGAAGGAGAAATTAAATTTTCCTGTGAACATTAAACTTGAATTCTATAAAAAGGTCTGGATAATAATTGTTTGCTTGACTTAATTAAAGGTTAGCTTATAATTGTTCCTCAGTTTCCTCCTCTGTAAAATGAAAACATAATAGTACTTATGTCATAGGACTACTTTGATACCTTGATGATTAAATGAGCTGTTATATTTATTAAAGCACAGTTTAAAATGCCAGCACATAATGTTAAGTAGTAGATATACAAATACATATTGCTAGATTATAAAACCTTATGTTAAGGAAAGTGAATTACTAGAGTCAAGTGACTTTTTTAAAAAGGAGTATTTAGCTAATTATAAAGTTTGCTACTTAATTCTCTTGCAAACTGAACTATTTGCCTATGGTTCCATCCTTGCATCTGATTTATATGCAGTTTATAGCAAACTGACAGGTGACAGACATCTGGCCAACAAAAACATTGCTTGGGATTTAGGATTTCTAAAAGTAACAAAAAAAACAACAACTCAGTGGTTTTGATTTTAATAATAGAATAAAAATTTTAAATGTGTGTTTTAGAGCAGTTTTTTAAAGTCTAAAACTTAAAGATTTCTGTAAATATTTCTAGAGACATGCTTTCCCAATGACTAGCAAAATAATCTGACATTTCTTCCTGTGTGTTCACACAGAGGAGATACTTATTTTAGCATGTCATTCCACTCTTAGCATGTCATTCCATTCTTCTGATCTACAGATACTAGCTTACCTATTTGTTTATTGAAAACCTTAGCACAGTGTCGTATTTATTTTCTTCTTCTCCATCCCTCCCTTTCTTTTTCCCCTTTCCTTTCTTTACTCCTACTCTTCCTTCCAGAAGCATGTTCTTACATTCTACCTAATCCAGAACTCTTATCTCCTGTTTCTAATTGTGTATCACTCTGTGTTGTTCACTGATGTTTAGCATCCCTTCTCCCACTGGTTGCCTCTGACTTCTCCACTATCTGGATGTAGTATCCTATAATTCAGGATCTAAGTAAGATTTAACTGCTTGCAGAAAACAACCGTATTCAAAAAATACTTATCGAAGGCCAACTATATATATGTGCCAGATATTCTTTGAAGTGTTCAAGATATAGTAGTGAACTAGACAGACAGAAATCTTTGTCTCCAGGAGCTTATATTCTATTAACTTGGAGAAGCCAAACTAAGATCAAATGCTCATTTGTCTTACCCATGGTGCCTGTTTCTGAGTTCAATTTATAGTACTTTTTAAAAAATTGTAAAGCATTTAGCACCCACTTACTTTGGAAACTGTGCTTATCTTTATTCTCCATTAATTAAATTAATATTTACTGAAAAAAATATATTAACCAGACCCTATTTTGAATGGTGTAGCCTGAGAAATAAATAAGGTTTTGTGTGTTTATGTGTATGTGTGTGTTGAGGAATTTTTTTCACTTCTAAGTGTATAATCTTGGGTAAATTATTTACCTTTGCTAAGTTTTCTTACATGAACACGTGGGTGATTAGATATATTGTATGAAAAAATATCTAGAGCAGAGGAAAGCAAAATACAGTCCATGGACCAATTCCAGCCTTCAACTTGTTTTTTGTAAATAAAATTTTATTGGAACACTGCCAAGTTCATTCATTTATATATTGCTTGTGGCTACTTTCTCATTACAAAGTAATGTAGAAGCCTAAAATATGTACTCTCTGACCTTTAAAAAGTAAGTTTTTGATCCATGGTTTACAGTATAGCAAAAATGAAAAAAAAATTAAATAATTATAATTCTTATTATTTTATTACTTTAAATAAATATGACTATTTCAAGAATTTCTTATTTTGCATAGACAAACCAGCACTTTCTAATACAAATGAGTCACTTTTTTGTTATTTTTAGTATATATTTTTATTGAAGCACTATTTCATCTTCTGTAATCATTGGGTAGTATTTTATGGAATATATTGCAATTTTTTTGTTCAGTTTTCTTGTCAGTGGGCATTTAGGTTGCTTCCATGTCTTGACTATTGTAAATAATGTTTTCGTGGACATAGGGGTGCATAAAACTTTTGTGTTACTGTTTTCATATTCTTCAGATAAATACCTCGGAGTGGTATTGCTAGATGTATGGTATTTTCCATTTTCGTTTTTTTGAGAAATTTTCAGACATTTTACATTCAGGCTGTACAGTTTACACTCCCACCATAAGGGATAAGTGTTCCTTTTTCTCCACATTGTCATCAGCATTTCTTTCCAGTCCTTTTGATATGGGCCATTCTCTCACTGGTGAGGTGGTATCTTACGATTTAGTTTGTTTGCATTTCCCTTATGATAACTGACATTGTGCATTTTTTCATGTGCTTATAATCCATCTGTGTGTTTTCTTTGCAAAAGTAACTAAGTTTTTTACCCATTTTTTGATTGGATTTTTTTTGTTGTTGGTGGTTGTGTTATATGAGTACTTTATATATTTTGGAAAGTAATCCTTTGTGGGACATTTTTTGTGCAATTATCTTACCCAGTTTAGAGGTTGCCTTTTTGTTTTCATGATGATTTCTTTTGCTGTACGAAAATGTTTTGGCTTAATATAGTCCCATTTGTTTATTTTTTGCTGTTGTTTCCTTTTCCATTCAAGATGAGGTCCCAAATACATCTTTGAAGTTGATGTCCAGGAACATTTCACCTACATTTTCCTATATGTATCTTACAGTTTCAGAACTTATATCTAAGCCTTTAGTCTATTTTGAGTTAATTTCTGTGTGTGGAATTAAATACTGATATAGTTTAATCATTTCACATGTGATTGATCAAGCCTTCTAACACCATGTGTTGAAAAGGCATAATAAAATATTTGACATTATTTTTCATATTCAACCTTCAAAATCTGGTGTGTATTCTTACCCTTAGGCTCATTTTAATTTAGATGCCAAATTTCTATTAAAAAGGAAAATGTCCACATATACATTGTTGAACTGAGCCATTTTAGAAATACAGGGTTTTATTACTTTTATTAATAGTAATAGCAATAATAGTTAACCATCAGCTGACCTCTTAGTCACAGAAGTGAACAGTTGTGGAATCTAGGAACTAAAGTTAACAAAGTCAACTGGCCAATAGTACATAGCCAGTAAGCAGATTTGAGCCCAGGAACTTGAGTTATCACACCTTTCTCCAGTGATCATATCCTGATGACCTTGGTTTATCTTTCACATGCTAATGCACACTCTGTTTAATTTAAATTGCAAATCTTTAGGAAAAATGCTAATGACATATTTCCCACATCTGTGTTAGCCTTACAGAGCACTGTACTTGTCATCACTGGTTTTAGGTTTTGTTTCCCTGTTTTTGAAAAGCCCAATTACATACCTTTTATGCCTTGCTTCTATTCCCAACTGATTTATTTCTCTGCCATGCTGATGTAGGTGTCTGCCAGTCACTGCCGATCACTCTTCCTCAACCCATGGGATGGCACCAGGGCCACTATCTTGTATGCTGTTGACATTGAATTCTCCCCTTCTGGGATTTGTGTGTTCATGCTGAGCTAGGTGGAGGTCGAGGGGGGGGATATGTCTTATCTTCTTGCTTTCCCCATTTTTCTAACCTTGATTTGAAAAGAGTCTTTTTTCCTAAACAGTGCCAGTTAATCAATGCTTCTTTCCTAACCTGCAGGGAGCCAATTTCTGTGACTGTTTTTAGAGCACAGTCTGAAAGTCCTTTATTCTCTATAGTCACATAAATGTTTTTGTTTGCTAAATGACTGTTTCTATGACAGGAAATGATAATTTAGTGGTTTTTTGTTTTTTGTTTTTGTTTTTGTTTTTCCAAAAACTTACTTCTTAACTAGGAACCATTTCTTAAACCTGAATTTTAGGGAACCTAAATTCTGGAAGGAAGTTAAAGTATTCAAATTTCACTCAGTTCATAACTTCTAAATACTTTCAGATTTGAATAGCTCTGCATTCTTGTCTCCACTTTTCATTCCTTGTTTAAGAATGTTTAGTAGATACCCATTGCCCTCTGAATAAAGGGTAAGCAAACGTTTTTAAATACCATAAAAGCCTGAATCCTTTGGCATTTCAGTTCTAAAGATATCTTTAGTTCCCTGAAAATACCAATTTCCCTGACATGTCTGGACTTTTATACTGACTGCTCTGCTGCCTCCATTTTCTTCCACCTGTCCTGTTTTATCCAGCTATCTCATCTCCTTTGAGTTTTATTTACTCTTACTGGTCAACTAAGTTGTTACTTCCTCTCTGAAGCTTTTCCTCAGCCCCAAAGGCTTACTTGGCATTTCACCTTGGTACAGGGCTCAGAGTGAGACTTCTCACTCCCTGTTGTCATTGCCTATTGTCACTTCTGGATTAAAACCCTGAGGATAAGGATGATATCTTATTCTTAATGTACCTTGAGTCTAACATGTACTGCAGAGCATAATAACAAAGCAGGACCTCAGTAAATGTGTATTGAGTCAGTTAAACTGTCTTTAGTATGCAAAAAGTCCTGTTGTACATAGTCACTATGTTTGTGAGCTTTCTGAATGCAGTCAGAATATATTGAAATGAATTTTGTCTGTTAAAAGATATTCTCCATATCAAAATTTAATTAATGAAATGTTTTAACCCAATAAGGATTTTTAACATTTTTGCACAAAATGCAATATCCAAGAGGTATATGTATTTCATTTTCTAAAATAGCTATTGTTCATATTTTCTAGTATACTTACCACTTCATTTTTTTTCTGGGTAAAAATGAACATAAGCTCTAAATGGAACAAAGTAAATGACTTTTAGTGACATGTGAAAAGGCACTTTTAGGGAGTTAAAATACAGTTAAAATCCCTTTGAAAAACTGGTGTTTCATTCAAGAAAAATAGGTTGAGCAACCGTAGGCTAAAATCACTCTGAAAAGAACAGCGACAAAGATGGAAAGATGGTCAAGAACCATGTGCTTTGAAAAACAATACACAGTGAATGCTTTATAACCCTCTGTGGAATACTCCTTAGCTCAAATGCTCTCTAACAAGATGATTTTAATTGTTTGGAGTCAAAACACTTGTTCATTCATTCATCCACCCCTTCAATTAGGAAATATTTATTTGGTTTCCTTTGTGGGTCAAGAAGTGTGCTAGGAACTGAGGGAGTTAGCAAAGGCGTAATTAGGAAAGAATAGTTATTATTTTAAGCTAGGGAATTTTTTTAAAGATTTATTTATTTGTACATACAAGAACTGGGGTGCAGGCCAGAGGTGTGGGGGGTGAGAGGATTCACCAGAGAAAGAGTAGGGAGCAGAACTGGCAGATTGACTGAAATACACTGCTAGGGGAGCCGCAGGTGAGATAGGAGAGGTCTGCTGCACCATGTGGGAATCTCTCTGACCTGGGATCTAACTTTTGCTGCAGTGGCTGCAGATAGCTTCATAGTGCTGAGACTTAATTCCTTGTGCCACCAGGTAGGCCTAAGCTAGGGAATTTTTCTGTTTCTCACATTTATGATATTATACCTTGCTGGAAATAAGGAAAGTGAAATCCATTTGTTTAGAAATCTCTGCTTATATGGCTCTGATTTTATAGCTACTAGCCACTTTTCACTTATCATTGCTATTGATAATATGTAGAAATAAAGGTCTTTATGGCATCTAGAACCATAAAAATATAACTTAATTATATTAATATTAAATTACTGTAATGAAAATTATTAATGTGACATATAACCATTGCAGTAATATGGTAATGTCTAGGCATCATAATAGTACCCAAAATAAGATAGATATTTTCATAGAAACCTAATAAAAAAACATGGCATCTCTTGATTCTCCTGGATTTTTTTTTTTTTTATAGGGAAGACTCAAATTAAGGTATCAGTTTTTTAACTCCTATTGAGCTCTGGGAGCGTTAGAAGTAATTTGAACTCCCTATACTTTTCACTGAGACCCAGACTTGAGTCTTTTTCCTAGTAACATGGGTGCTTTGCATCCATAACATAAGGGGAGTTTGATCAAATCAGTGTGGAAGTAACTGTGGCCTCAAGTAAACTGCAGTGAAACCAAGAAAACTTTTTTGTATATAATTTGTCAGAAAAGCGGAGTGACTGTGCATAAATAGTCACCTTGGAAATGAAGACACAGCACTCTGTGGGTATGATATTGTCTGTCATAGTTGGTGATGACACGAGACACTAATTATGATCCACGTGCAGGTGTGACTGAGAGACGTATTTATGAACAACGGGCCTTTTCACTCTGCACAAGCCATGATGAGTCTTCAGTTTTGCAGCTGCAACTCCTATTCGCAGAACATGCTGCTGTCTAAAGGGCATCCATTTAGATGGGAAGTCAGACCCAAATCTCTGCACAATGCCACCCAATTCCTGAATATGTCATGTCAGTCTCATCTGTCTATACTGAATTTTCCTAACTTCCTACAACCACATTACATTGAATGAATCAGCTCATTTCCCCCACATGCTTTTGTTGTCTTCTATTCTCTTTAGTTATCTGAAACTTCAAGAGTTATGTTTTTGTGAATAGCATTAAATTTTGAGCATTTGTTTTCTGTTCATTCATTTAGAAAATATTTATAAAAAAACTATACCCTCCCCCTTTCCCTTTCCATGGCTACATGGTAAGGATGGAGCAGGAAGAAAAATGCCTTCACTGGACCCTGATTTTGAAAACTCCAAACTTGCTGTATGATGACTTTAAAGATAATCTGTAAGTAAGAAGGATAGAATTACTCAGGAAATGAGCTGGGCTCCTTAGGACAAGATGATATTATATGATAATATTGAAATTTGAATTCAACCATAACTTTAGGTGTTGTCGACCTTCTGTGTCACTTGGATATGGTTACAACACTCATGTCATTTGTACTCCAGTTTTAATAAGCATTTTGCTTTCCGAACCGTTTTACCAGAACCATACCTTAGTCTTTAGAGTAACACCTTGTGTAAGTTCCTTGAGGCAAGAGCTATGTTTATCTTTGTATCCCTTGCACAATGAAACTTCTTGCTGTTCCTTGACCACCAGGATATGTTCCTGCTTTGAGCCCACAGGGCCTTTCATTATTCCCTCTGACCCATGAATTTCTACCTACTTTGCTCCCTCACCTCTTCACTGGGTTATAAAGAGGCTCTCCATGACCACACTACCTAAATTAGAAAATGCACAGTTCGCCTTTCCCATCTTGCCCACATGTCCCTTTCTCCTTAATCTGCCCTGCTGTTTTCCATAGCATTTATCACCATCAAAAACAATTGTTTATCATCTGTCTGTAACCACCAAAATCCTTATGAAGGTAGGAACTTTGTCTATTTTATTCTCGGTGCCTGGAACACTGCCTAGAACCTAGTAAGACACTCAATAAATATTTGTTGAATGAATGAATGTTATAAATTCATGCACATCATGTACTGCCTAACAAAGCATAGAGATGTAATGTTTTATCATTTGACACAGTAATATGTGAACAGTACACATAGATGCTTCTGTAAATATCCCTCTGGGATGATGACACACATCACAGTAGCAAAAACATTTTTGACAACCATTGACTTGATGCAATGCATTAATTATGTAACTGCAGAGAGAGGAATGAATCAGCTTGTTTCAGGTATAACCCTTGAACTTTAAATAAACGAGTCACCTTTTTTACCATATCATCTTCCTCTTCTTTAATTAATGATAAAATTGTTTTGGAGATTACAAGCTGACACCAGGCACATCTTACTAAACCAGACTAGATAATTCCTATTAGTAGTTTCAATCCCATGTGGCTCAATTACTTTCCTCTATATTTAAGACTCACTGCCAACAAAAGTACTCAAATCCCATGTGACAGTTAGTTAAACAGATATTGGCAAATTGTCCATAAATCTGACTAAAACCCCACTGAATCTCTATTTTGCTTTCTCCTTATTTGTCAGCATATGACTATACACTAGTCGTAACTTACATTTACCTACATGTGCAGGCCAGAAGCTGGGGTATCATCCTTAAGTCCTCTTCTTCACCCCCACAGTCCATATACTCAAAATGCTAAGTTAACTGTCTTGAAACGGCCCTCTTCTTTCACTTCCCAATGATGTGAAATTAATTTAAGTTACTGTCACCTCTTGTGTAGACTAATGTATGACCCCCTCGCTGGTTTCCCTGCTTCTGATCTTGTCCTATCCAGTGCATTCTCCTAAATGAATACAAGATGATCTTTTTAAATGCAAAGCTATATTGACTTCTCTTTGGGCTCAGAATAAAGTCAACTACTTCCATGTGCTAGGGTGATTAGTGGATAGGCACCTACCTCATGCTGTCTTCCCAACCCCTCTCAATACTTTCAGGCTCCAGGCATTCAGAGTTGCCTGGGAAATCCCCAAAGTTATGCTCTTTCTTGATTCCGGAATTTTCCATGTTCTTCCCTACACTAGTAAAGCTTCTCTGCCGTTTTTAGTGGGGGATCTACTCTGGTTTTCGTTGAAGGCTTTACATCTGGAGAATTTTTCTTGCTCCCCTGAGGTTTGTATAGGTGTCTTTCATCTCTGCCCCTTCATTACACTGTGGTCATCCCATGACAGGATCTGTCATACAATGCTGAAATTGCTAGCTGTTCTCTTTACCCGCTAGTCTACAAATTTATCTTCTGTGCTTAACACAGTGTTTGGTGCAGCATTATTTGTTGAGTAAATAAGTCCTTAACTGCAATGAAAGGGTATTTATATGCATGGGGGATGGTATAGCATATGTCTGTATATTATAGCTACTTACTAGTTACTTTTGGAAGTTCACAGAATCTCTAGATAATCAGGGAGCTTTAGAATATATGCCTGTATAATTTTAAAGTAAAATATGCCCTATTTCAAAACAGAGTTGGATCTAATGCATGTTGTTCAAGAATTCATTTTCATTATTGAAGTGAGTATGTTCATATGAATATGAAAAGAGGCTTATTTAAAGTTTTGGATGGTACTTTCGGCAGGTGTGAGGCAAACATAATTTTTAACCTCCTTAAATGCAATTAAGTAGTGTGGGGATATCATTGATTAAGATTGCACCTTCACTTAGCCTCTTCTTCCACCTGAGAAGTGCTAATTGTTGGATGTGTGACAGCACCAGAAAATGAAGAAGAATAAAGTGATAAGCTTAATGCACATTCAGATCAGAAACTATGAAATTTTAAAATAACTTCCCTTAAAATTAGGAATGTGGTTTAAAACGTAAATATTTTTATTGTTTTTGCTTAAGAGTAAATATTTGATCACAGTAATATGTTAATTATTCTCTACCCTTTACATTTTTACACCAATGTTTTTTTCTGATCACTGAAGAAAAGTTTATCTCTACATCTTCATAGATAAACCACAGTAAATCCGATTCATTGAACATAAAATAAAACAATTGAAAGTAGAATTGAATATTGATGTCATTGGGATGATGGTGGAGCCATACAATAAAATATGAAAGTAAGTTGATAGGTTTATGGAATTCATAGCACATGGTTATCTATAATTAGAAAACCAGATAAAATAAAAAACAATAAATAGAAATAAGGATGACAAAGATAACAGGAAAACCAAAGATTGGGAAAAATAAATTTAATGACTGATAGGAAAATAAAAGGAAAGAAAACCATAATAAAATATTTTTAAGTATTAATATGTCACAGTAATAAAATAATATGTATCAGTTTTTAATGATATGTAATTGACTTAGAGCATTGTATGAATTTAAGGTGTGCAAAGCATAGATTTTATACATTTATATACTGAAGTGTAATTATTGCCATGGTGTGAGCTGACATCTCTATCATGTCACTGAATTACAATTTTTTTTTTTTTTTTTGGTAAGAATGATTAAGATCTGATCTCTTAGCAACTTTGTCATTTTTAATGGCATCATTGTCTGTAATCACTGTGCTAGGCATTAGATCTTCTGTACTTATTTATCTACTGGCTGCAAGTTTGTACACTTAATCATCTCTCCAGTTCCCCCAAAGCCCCTCCCTTGCCCTGGAAACCACCATCTACTCTGTTTTATATAAATTTGTCTTTTTTAGATTCCAATGTAAGTAATATCATACAATATTTGTGCTTCTCTGTCTGATGTATCTCACTTTGCATAAAACCCTCAGAGTTCACCTACTTTTTTAATGGTAGAATTTCTTTCTTCGTGACTGAATAATTGCACACGCATGGTTGGTTGTTTCCATATCTTAGTTATTGCAAATGATGCTGCAAAAGGTCTAGGAGTCAGATATCTCTTTGCTATTCTACTTTCTTTTCTTTTGTATATATATCCAGAAATGGATTTGCTTGATCAAATAGTAGCTCTATTTTTAATTATATGTATGTGTGTGTGTGTGTATATTTATGTAGAGATATATATGTATATATATGTATATAATGTGCGTATATATATGATGTGTATATATATATATACATAATAGTGTATATATATATATTTTTTTTTTTACATTGTTTTTCATTTTTGTACAGTATTTGCTTTCTCCTCTTAGGTGTAGTCCCCATAAAAGTCCCACCACCAGTTCACCTGTGCGCCATCACTATAGTCCCTTGTGCTCTTCCCTCCTCTGTTTTGATCCTGATCCCCCCCTTTCACCTGCAGAATGTCTCTGATATATAGTTGCCTGATAATTTTGGGTTTTTTTAATTATTTTTTTCCTGGTCCCTTATTTGGTTCCCATGTATTCCTCCTATAAGTGAAATTATGCTATTTTTAACTTTGTGAAGAAGCTTCATACTGTGCTCTATAGTGGATGTACCAATTTACACTATCACCAACAGTGCACCAGGGTTCCCTTTTTTCCGCATTCTCGCGAACACTTTATGCTGTAATATTGTTGTTGTGGAAAGCAATTCTACCAGGGGTGAAGTGATGTTTCATTGTGATTTTAATTTACATTTCCCTGATATTTAATGATGTTGAGCATCTTTTCATGTACTTGTTGGCCAGATGGGCATATTCTTCAGAAAGATACCTTTTTAGTTCTCTGTCCTGTTTTAAAATAAGACATTTTTTGGTAATTGAGTTATATAAGTTCTTTATATGTTTTTGATATTAACCTCATTCTTGATACATGGTTTGTAAATACTTTCTCCCTTTATGTAAGTTGCCTTTTCTTTTTTTCGTTCTGTTGTACAGGACTTTTTTAGCCTGATATAATTCCCACTGGTTGATTTTTGCTTTTGCTGCCTATGCTTTCATTGCCTTATCTGAAAAATCACCTTCAAGACAAATATCAGGGAGCTTCTTCATTATATTTTCTTTGAGTTATTTTACAGATTTAGTTATGTGTTTAAGTTTAATCTATTTTGAGCTCATTTTGGAGTAATGAATGATAGAGATCCAATTTAGCTTTTCTGAATTTGGTTACCAAGTTTTCTCAATATAACCTCTTGAAAAGACTCCTCATTGGATCTTCTTGGCTCTTGCCAAGTATTATTTGACCTTAAAGAGGAAATTTATATCCGGGGTTTCCAATTTTGTTCCATTGTTCTATTACTCTTTTTTATGCCAGTTTTAATTACTATATCTTTGTATACTACCTTACTAGATAGTCATAATAGAGTATGAAATTAGGAAGTGAGACCTCTCCAGTCTTGTTCTTTTTCTCTCCTGACAGCTTTGACTATTTTGGGTCTTCAGTGGTTCCATACAAATTTTAGGGTAGTGTTTTTCTATTTTTATGAAAAATGTCATTGAAATTTTGAAAAAGATGATAATGAATCTGTCATTCACATAACTCTAATTCCAATTATTATTTGGGAAATATGGGCACTTCAACTATATTTATTCTTCTGATCCATGAACACAGCATATAATTCCATTTATGTGTCTTCAGTTTCTTTCATCAAAGTTCGGTAGTTTTTATTGTACAGATTTTTCACTTCCTTGGTTAAATTTATTCCTAAGTATTAAATTTATTCCTAAATTCCTTTGTAGATTATAATTATTTTCCCCTGATTAGTTTTAGTGTTATCTTTTTATATTTAATTTTGCACCTTTATTAAAATGTGTCTTGGAAAAAGCCATTTTACCTAGAGGTAATAAGGTGACATATAAGCTTTGTAAACTTAAATGTAAATTTTCCAGGTTTTGGAAGTTCGCACCTTTTATTTCTTTCAATATAATTTCTGTCCGGTCTCCCTTTCTTCTTCTGTTTATTCTTTTGGTGGAATCCCATGGATTACATAGGTTTTCTTCATTCTTTATAGTTTCACCTCTAATGGATTGTCTCAAATTTTTTATCCTCTAATTCACTTATTCTGTATTACATTTGCTTTACTCTACTACCAGTGTCCTCTTCGTTTTTTCATTTCATTCATTGGATTTTTTAGTGCCAGAAATAATTTAAATTTTTTCTCCTCTTTGATATATATCTTGTTTTGATTGTATACTTTCTCATGATTTCATTGAATTATCTTTCTAAGTTTTCTTTTAGTCGAGTGCCTACAAACTGTTGTTTTGAATGTTTTTTATCAGCTATATTGCAAAATTTGGTTACTTCGATTGGTTATTGGATAATTACTATTACTTTTTAGTGATGACATATTTCCTTGATTTTTCATGTTCCTTTTAAAATTTATTTTTGCATACAAGCTGGGGTGCAGGCCAGAGGTGTGGGGCAGTGAGAGGGTTCACCAGAGTCATAGTGGGGAGCAGAACAGGCAGATCGACCAAAGGGGAGGGGAGCAGCAGGAGAGGCAGGAGAGGTCCCCAGCCAGGAACTCGCGCTGCAGCAGCCAACAGCTCCACAGCACTGCACTTAACCCATTGGGCCACCTGGGAGGCCTGATTTTTCATGTTCCTTATAGGTTTGCATCACTGCTTTAGTATTTGAAGTAAGAGGTGCCTACTTAAATCTCTACTAAGTTGCATTCAGATGTGATATTCTGTTTATTGACAGTGTTATAATTGTCTGTTTTTTTCCCCACCTTTGCATGAGTACACCTTTTCCCTTCTTTTTACTTCATCTGTAACAAAAGACTTAAGGGCCTCTGGGTGGCGCAACGGGTTGGGTCTCAGCCTATGAGGCTATGCACAGCTGATGTAGCATGGGTTCGATCCCTAGCCAGGAATATTCCCACATGGCCCAGGAGACCTCTCCTGCCTCTCCCGCTGCTCCCCTCAGAAGTGTACTTCAGTGATCTTCTTGGTCTGCTCCCCACTCTGTGCCTGGTGAGTCCTCTCACCACCCCACACCTCTGGTCTACACCCCAGTTCTTTTATGCAAATAAATAAACCTGTAATAAAAAAAAAAAAAGACTTAAGACTTTGTGTCTTCTCTGACTCTTCTAACTCACCAGTCTATCTATGGGAAACCTCTTTCTTATTTGCCAGAAGGTGGCACTATAATTCAAATTTGTGATTTGTTTCTGACACTTCCTATCTCATGGATGTTTTCCCCATCATACCCAGGAGCTCACAAGGAACTTACCTCAGGATGGGGAGAATTGTGGATCTACCACTCGGTCTGTAGGGAATGCCCTCAGACCCTGGAGGGAGAGCCTTGTCACGGTGAAGTATTCTCAGAGCTCATGGGTGGACTTAGTGCTGAATCATGGACAGCAGTATGTGTTCTTTTAATTCCCTTTGATATATCTGCCTCTTTCCCCCATCTCCAACTGCACCAAAGGGATAGCCAGGAACTCACTCACTGCTTTTCTTGTCCTTGCAAGAGAGGTCAGGCCACTTCCGTGCATGTTGCCTTGGGGGTGGAGTGTATGTTCTTTGTCATAAAAGGGAGACAAAAAGGGGAACCACTGAATACTTTCATGATGTTGTCATTCTACATGCAGTGTTTGATATCTGTCAGGCACTGTTCTAAGCACTTTCACATATGAAAACATTTAATCCTATAAGGTATGTCGTATTATCATATTCATTTAATGATGAGGAAAGAGAAGAGAAATGACTTTCATAGTGTCAACTAGCTAGGAAATGACAATGTCTAGATCAGAACATGCTTGCCAGTTCCTTTTTCACATCTTAGGAATTTAGAATAAGGAAAATAAAACTACAAATGTAAAGATGCAATGGAGCCAGCATACTTTTGAATAAATAACCCATTAATAATAATAAGCAAGGGCCTCCCTGGTGGCGCGGCGGTTGAGCGCTGTGCTGTGGAGCTGTCGGCAGTGTGCGATGCAAGTTCCTCGCCCAGCCCGGGAGCTTCCCACATGGTATGGCAGACCTCTCCTGCCTCGCCCGCTGCTCTGCTCAGCAGTATATTTCTGATCTGCCTGTTCTGCTCCCCACTCTGTCTCTGGTGGACCCTCTCCCCACCCCACGCCTCTGGCCTGTACCCCAGCTTGTATGTATAAATAAATAAATTAAAATAATAATAATAATAAGCAAGTTGTTACTGTTCTCATAGAGAACAGTTTGGTGGTAAAGCAAAATGAGCACTCAAATTAGAAAGCATTCTGAAAGAGGGGAGACAGTGTACATAAATTAACAGAAAATAAGAGGCTGAATAACTATATTCTTATTCATGCTTTGCATTCCTTAATATACTACAAATTTTTTGTCTTATATAACTCAAAACTTTCCTCCAATATACATAAAAACTACAGTTAATTCACATTTACTTCTAAATAAAAAGATATAACAAAATTTTCAATTAATCCTATTTCTTGTGCATAATTTAAAAATCACATTCCTTGTTTCCTTTGCCACACTTAGTGAATGTCTTTCATATAGGTTTTTTTTTAACATTGATAAAGTTTTGAATGAATTATTTATGAATAAATTAATGGGGTTCAGATTTACAAGTGTGTTTGTCCTTAGTTCATTCCCCATAACTAATGAATGCTCATGAAGTGTGAACACAGTATAAAGAAGGAAGATTTTTTTTAACAGTGGGAAAATAACTTCATAAAGGGAAACCACATATTCAACTTACATATCTTTTAAAAAGGTTAAATATTATTCAATTATTTATATATAATGAAATATTGACTCATGATGGAGATAGAGCAATATGTATTTATCTTTAAAAATACAAACAAAGCTCTTAAAGAGCAGTATATAGTATAGTATACTGTTCTTAAGGAACAGTATAAAGACTATAATGTAATGGAAAAAACATTCTGAATGCATTTAATTACATACATCTAGACACATACTCAGAAATTTACAAAATAAAATAATTTGTTAAAATTACAGGGTTATGGAATCTTTTTCAAATTTTTCTTTTACACTTTGATAAGATTTATGATTTATAAAAAACACCATCCTGCATTATACATTGCAGTTTTACCTGCAAATATTTGTTCTTTCCTTCATAATTGTGGGGGATAGACACTTCCAATAAATTTTCATCTACCTGTTTCTCTACCTTGTACAAGAAGCTTTTTAATTTGGAGTTGTTAAATTACTCAGGGAAAGACAGTTTGGGAATTATTAATTAATATATGCTAATTATGGGCATAAAATATTTTTTACATGCACAAACAGAACCAGAATGGAAATTAAAAGTTGCTTGAGGCCATTGAAATAACAGCAGTTCAATTTAAAAATTATTAGCAACAGACCCAGAGGACCGGTAGTGGGTACAGCTGCAGGGAGAGAATTACACGTGTGCAGCCAGGATTTGGACCGTGTGGTACTTCAGTGAGAAGCTAATTTTATTTGTTGCCATGATGCCATTTGTTGCCATCACTTAACTGATAAAGGCCTCAAGGTAAAGTCTTTAAGATTTAGGTTTTGCGAAATAAATTTTTAATTTTTTTACATGTGAAAATTATGAAATTATGTTTTAAGTATCCACATTTAAATTTACAGTGATTATTTAGAGACCACACTTGATTTATAAACTAAAATAATTATCTCTTGCTCTTTTAAAAAATTGATGATTCAAGTTTATTTTAGTAATTTTAAACTAAGAATTATAAAAATTAACTGGTAAATATTTTAAATTTCAAAGAACAAATAGAAATCAAGAGAACATGTAACTGAGACTCAGTTATTTGGACAAGAATTATGGAAAGAAAATTGTGTTATAGAATTTGTGTCATAAAATTAAGTAGACTTAATTCAATTTCTTAATATTAGAGAATTGATTCCATTTTTACATAGTCCAATTAACTATTTACTTTAAATATGGGGAGCAAATCACCCATTATAATTTATGGTTTTCCTGCCACAAATTACACTGGTCAACAGTGAGATCGTTACTGACTTAAAAAGGCACTAATCTGAAATATCTTGATGTGCTGAACATGAATATAATCCTGAAAATTTTTTATTAGCTCTCTTTTTGAAGATATTTCATATAATTCATTTTATATGTTTCACCGTGTAAATTTATTCAGTAGGACTGCAACAACATCATAAATCAGACTAGAATTATGTCATACTGCATCGCATTGCATAATACCATCATGCACACATC
Organism: Scalopus aquaticus; assembly: GCA_004024925.1. Classification (NCBI taxonomy): domain Eukaryota; kingdom Metazoa; phylum Chordata; class Mammalia; order Eulipotyphla; family Talpidae; genus Scalopus; species Scalopus aquaticus. The sequence goes on along the minus strand of PVIJ01004001.1, from coordinate 92,007 downwards.
ATCCAGAGTTAATTGCATCATTTCCTGACATAATGCAATACTACTGCCAGGCAGCTGCTGAAGCAAGCTGACGTCAGCAGTGCACTACAGAAAGCCCTGTTGGAAAGGTTGAGCATTGAAAATATTTCAGACTTTGTGCGAGACAGTTTAAGCTACTGTTCCAGAGAACTGTTATTATTTTATCCATTTAGGCAAAATACAGAACAGTAAGGCCTTGAAAGTGCGTTAATACCATGGACAATTTCTGCTGTATTTGTGGGGAAGTGACATTTGTCAACCAGAAGAAAAGTATCACTTCTCAAGTGAAGAAGGCTTATTATCTTTCCTTCAGATGCAAGGTTGGTGACCAAGACAAGCCTTGGGCCCCACATCTATGCTGTGCTACATGTACAACACAGCTTTCACAGTGGTTCAATGGCAAAAGGCCATCAATGCCATTTGCAGTCCCCATGGCGTGGAGAGAGCCAAGCAACCACATAAAAGACTGTTACTTCTGCTTGGGTCCTCCTCTTTCCAGTGGAATAACGAAGCAAAAGAAATCGAGAATAATCTATCCAAACATTCCATCTGCTTTGAGACCATTTCCACATGGTGAGGGACTTCCTATTCCAGAACCTCCAGCAGAACATTCTTTTGATTCATCTGATGAAGACAGGGGTGAGCCGACCTGTTCTCCTGTTCATCAGCATGCAGTGATCCAGATTTTCACTGTGGTGCATCATCAACCCCACACAGACTAACACAGGAAGAACTAAATGACTTGGTTCATGATTTAGACTTAGTCAAGAACAGGGCAGTATTGCTAGGATCAAGACTGCAACAATGGAATCTTCTAGAAGAAGATATCACAATTACTTTCTATCCAAAGTGCCACCAGCAGTTGGAGCCTTTCTTCAGAAAAGAAAGTACTCTGGTATTCTGTTCTGATATTGAGGGCCTCATGAATGCCTTAGAAATCACTCATGACCCACAAGAATGGAGACTATTTCTAGACTTTTCAAAACTGAGTCTTAAGGCTGTGTTTTTGCATAGTGGAAACCATCTTCCATCTGTTCTATTCATGAACAGCTGTACAAGAGACAAGCGAAGAAATCTAAGAAGTAATCTATGACTTGATTTTTTTACAGGTATTAACCATAGGCCTATTACTATTGGCATGCATTTCGTGATGTAAATATCCATTTATTGCAGATTACAAAAGAAACTAGAGCCAAAATTAGAATTTGACTGTCATATTTGTGTTAACACATACAAATTGATAGGAAATGACCAATTTTATTTCAGTAACATGACTTTTGTAAAAATTTGTTGACCAGTGTTAGCAATGCCCTCAATCAACTTGCTACCTAAATATTATAAGACACAAGACTATTATGTATTATGAAATAACAGCAGTCGTCTTTCAAAATGTCATCAGTTCATATTTTGTAAAACCATATGGTATTTCCAAGTAATTATTTTACTCAGAGTCACCAGTAAACTATATTGTTCAAACTAGACATGTCAATGTAGATTATTCCTTAAACTGGGATAACATCTCCTTTAGATATGTAATACAATTGTAATATACAAAATAACTCTGTGATCTGAAGCAAGTTTTACACTTTGAATTGGAACAGATCCAGAAATATATCTTTGTATCTGGCTTTTCACTAGGTATCTTTGAGATTCTTCCATTAGTAGTGTCTAAATTAAGTCCCCCATGTCCACGAAAGATTGACAGCCAAACCATCTGTTTATGTGGCTTCCAATATAACGGATTCATTATCTATCAATACGTCACACTTGCTATCATAAAAGCCAGGTTTGATGATAGTCATAATTGCTGTACAATTTTTATGTTTTTGATATCTGATAAACATATATTTGTGGAGAGCATCTGAAGAGTGTGCTGTCAAATCAGCATAAGTCAAATCGTTGGATTATAACCAAAAATAGCAATTACAAATTTTTTAACTACTACCTTGGTATACTGCAGAGCTGCCATCATGACAGTGGTATAATTTTTTTTAATGCCATGATTTATCAAAACAATGCATTCATTTATTACATTTGTTTTAGGCACATGGTTGAGGATATTTTCTATTCTGTAACTTCCTTCCCTATGTGAGTTCTACATTTGAAACATCTTTTGGAATTTAAAGCTAAAGAATATATTCCCTTAACCCATAAAATAATATGTTTTGTCCGCACTGGAAATAATATTTCCTTTTTATTTCGATGGCCAAGAAGCCTGTAGATCCACACTTTACCCTCATTAATCATCACTTGGCTAGTACCAAAATCTGATGAGGAAGATTATTCACACCAAAAATACATCAAAGAAGGCTACGTGGAAGATACAAAATTTGAGCCACATCTTACAGGTTTAGATATATTTGATTATATTGGAATAGTCAAAAAGATTCAAAAGAATATAATTCTGTTCTAATTTAGAGTAGGCTAAGTTGCAACAGCAGCAACAACAAAAACAGAACATTGATGAATCAATAAGAGAATTTATTTATAACTCTATTGTGGGTTTTCAAATCAGTAGAAGAGGGGCTTCCTTCCACTTGGCTTTTGGGGGCTTAGGATTCTTTCATTTTTTGATGCAAGAATCCTATAGTGCATCTCTCTCATTTTGCTTATTTGTCAGGGAAAATGTGCAGAATACACATGAAGGTGAAATAGATCAGGTCTGAAACTGACTCACTTCTATTCAGTTTTCGTTGGGAAGGAATTATTTGTTCAGCTCCCACAAACTGCAAGTGAATTTCAAAATTGTAGTGGAATTGAGAAGTGTAAGAAGAGGTAAATAGTTGTTAGTATACTCTGCCCAAATATTAAAGATAATAAATAAAAATCTAATTAGTCTGGGCATAGTAAAAAAGTTTTTTTTCCTATTAACAATTGACTATAACTTCTCTGCCAATTTCTTTTCCGTTGCAGCTATCATTTTTCCCACACATGCAAAAACTTTAGCTGTAATACTTAGTTTCACTATCAGTTGAAGTTTCCCAGATTTACTGGACACCCATTGTTTTTTATTGTGAAACATATTTTAGCTATGAGTGAATGTACATTTTAATGAGAACATGGAAAATAGAATGAAATGAAAATACTCATATTTACATATTTTTAAATAAACATTTTTTAAGATTTATTTATTTATGCATACAAGAACTGGGGTGTAGGTCAGAGGTGTGGGGTGGTGAGAGGCTTCACCAGAGACAGAGCAGGGAGCAGAACAGGCAGATTGACCGAAAACACCACTGAGGGGGGCAGCGGGCGAGGCAAGAGAGATCTGCTGCGCCATGTGGGAAGTTCCCTGGCTGGGGATCGAACCTGTGCTGCAGTGGCTGCGGATAGCTTCATAGGCTGAGACTTAACCTGTTGCGCCACTAGGGAGGCCCTTACATATTAAAGTAAAATAATTTATCACTACAGATCATTTGATAATATATATATTTCACATGACTTTCATTCAGAGTATAACTACATTAACTTTCTTATTTTATTAATTTTAAATGTTCTTATGGTAGTTTAAAATAAAATGGAAATTTTACTCTTTTAAATTAAAACTTATTGTAGTAAATGAAATCCTAAAATACCTATGCTATAACAGAATGTGATGTCCTCTTTTCTAGTGGCTCTGCTTAGAAAAGGATTAGTAGACATTTTCACAGAGACCAATACCTTGCACATCATCTCTGTAGAGATGCGTATATTCCGCCTGTACATCCTTATCAGCATAATGAGCAACACCTTAGAAAAGAATACTTATATTTAACATCGATAGCACTTTGTCCAGATGTGCTATTATGAGGTTTCATGACTCAATGGAAATGTTCTCTACTGTAGCAGAGGGCAAGAAATGTAAAAATGAGGAATGATTGAAAAATTCACACTCAGATGGACTGTAATTCACTTCAAACCAGAGAATACACTACATTATAATGTAAATTACTTCGATGCCTAACTTTAGAAGAGCAAGTTGTTCTCACTTTTTACCATTTGATAAGTAGTTGCTCTAATCCGTAAAATAAAAAAAATCCTGTATCTTCGTGTTTTCAGACTCTGTAATCTTTGTTTTTCAGCTCTGTGTAGATATATATTTTAACAAAATACTCCATGGTAATTTATTCATTAATCTGCAGAATAGTAAAGATGAATGAATGCTTTCCCCCAATTTTGAAAATGAGATTGACATTATCTTTAACCTCATAGACTGAGTCACTACAAAGGGAATGTTGGAGCTGAGAATTCCTGAAACACCAGGCTGAACATATCCAGTCCTGTGACACACATTTTAAAAATTAATTTTTCCATGTGGGTAACTTTTTTCATGTAACTATAAATAGATCCTATTTATAGAACAAAAGGTCAAAAGAAAATGTGAGTGGGAATTCTACTTTTTACTGAGCTGCTCTAGCAGCTATCTTCTTAGAGCCTTCTGGATTAGAAACCTTTAGAAGACTTGAAATAAAGTTAAACTTCACTCTTTCCTAAAGCACAGTTCTAAGATAGCCCCTTCAATGACATATGACATGTTTCTGGATTCCTAAAAGGACTTGAGCAGTTGGATGTTTAAGGCTAGTGAAGATTTCAAAGATTTTGAAGTTAATATAAATAATAGTAGAAACCTTTTGCAGTACCATGTGAACACATGTAGAAGAGAATTAGGAATTGTTTTTGATCTGCTGCACTTAGAACAATTACCTAATACATGCAAGCCTGCCTTTTAAAACATTATGCAAAGCAAATATTAACTATCAGTATCGCTATCCTTTTAAGAAAGGGTAAAGATATCACACTTGATGTGACAGAACATCATTATTCATAAAGATGTACAAATAGAATCTGCAGACACAGCACATCTGTCTCTTTCAGGGATTGTCAATTTAAAAATGTAAATATTACGCCCCCTATTCTTCACACAAGAGATCAATTAAAAGAAACTTGATAGAGGAGAGTTAAAAAGAACCACCACTAAAATAGAATTATTTTCTTACCAAATCTTCTGTACATACAAGGACTTAATGACGTCTCTTTTGTTTTTGGTAGTAGTAGATTGACGACCCAGTTAACTAATGCCTCTTAACTAGTATAGAGGCTTGAGCTTACAGTTACATGGCTGCTGATTGAATTAGAGGCAATGTATCAATCTCTTTCCATTCCATTGCACCCATGGCAGTCATCCTTTTCCGCTACTGTAATATTGAAATGGTTAGTTTTAACCATTTACCTACTTAGGAGTTTGGAACCCGCACGGAGACACAGGAAGGCGTTAAGCAGGGATGAGTTTGCATCATAGGTATATCATTGTGCTCCATATTTGAGTCATTAGCAGTGTTGTAGTCCTTATTATTGAAATTTTAATGTCTCTTTCTATCATTTTTTTATCTGAAGAACTGCCTTTATGAGTAATTTTTCAATTTAAAAGGAAATTAACTGATAGCCATTTATATGGCATGATTTCTTGAATAGACAACCCTAACCTCTTGGTAAATTGTTACCTCGTTTTGTTACTCAATTTTTCAACTATAAAAATTGCTTTATAAAATGGAAAATCTTACAAAAAGTTCTATTTTTCATCCAAAGGTCTAAATAGAATTCCACATTTTCCCTAGCTCTTGTATGTTTGCTGAACAGAATTGTTGTCAGAATGATGGATTACGTATATAATGTTCTCATGGGCCACTATGCTCTAGGGGGTTGGGATTCTTGATGTACGGTAGACTGCACCTCACCAAATCAGTAATTCTTTGTGCATATATGCACTTCCTTTGAGCAAGCAGAAGTATATGTATAATTATGAACCACTTTTGAGCAGGATTTGAGTTTATGTAGTCCTAAAGACATGGCATAGAAGTGGGCAGCAAATACTTACTGCACAATCAAGATAGAGTTTATTTTTTTTTAAAATATATACCTGTGGTCAATTTATTCTGAATACAACTGAGTAAGCCACATCACTTATGGGGCTTTTCTTTTTGAGGCCCCTGAATGATAGAATGTGAGTACATACAAAGAAAATGATGTTCCACATTCTATTGAGAAGTGTCTAAGATGGACTTTGACTGAGTTGTCAGGGATAGTATTCTTTTTTTTTTTAATTTTTTTTTAATTTTTTGTTATAATATATATTTTTATTGTTATTTATGTCTTTTACATTTTGCATTCCCCTTGGGTAGCCCACCACCAATTCACCCGTGATCCATCTCCATGGTCCCTTGTGTTCTTTTCTATTCCATTTTGTGCCCTTTCCCTTCCTTCTAAAGAATGACTTTTGAAACTAAAATATGTAGAATTTCCTGTTGTATACTATATTTTTGTAGTAACCAACATTCTTTGAAATTGTCAATTAGTCATTCACTCAGCCTGTTTCATCCTAAAAGTTCTTGTAGGAAGTGGTACATTGTACTTTATTCTTTTGTGTTTTACAAAGTATATTGACCTGTCATATACAAAATATATTGAATTCTTGTGATTTTCTAGACCAAAAGTACAAAAGTCTGTCAATGTGCCAGATTTGTTAGTGGGATAATATTTTTTAAATTGTGAGGTTTTTCATGAAATCCCAGCTGACTTTTCCCAGAACATTTGAAGATCAACATTGCTGGGTGCATTTGTCTGTAGAGCAATCATTGCTTATAACAGAATAGCAGCAAATGGCCTGAGGTGGCCAGGTACTCACCATTCCTGAAATGTTGGTTTTCATTAAGTAACCATAAAAGAAAAGTGAAATGTGTCTTCTATCCATGAGTATATTAAATGTGATGGGAAAAATAGAAGTTTAGGAAGTGGAATTTTTCAAACAGCTGTATAAAAGGCATATGTATTAGTGAAAATGAAGAATGTATAAAAAAAATGTGGCCATGTTATGCTGTCATTCAAGACCAAAAGGGTTAGAAGTAGACTAGTCCTGACTTAGAACCAAATTGACTCCCTTTATGTACTTGGCTCTTTGGATACATGTGTTAAACTCATGCATTAACACATGGCCTGTTGTGTGTTGTCAAGTGGCTTTTCTCATTTCTGAGAAGCGTGAGAAAGGGTTCAACAGCTAGATCTCTAGCCTGTTTGTTTTTGTTTTTGTTTTCTGGATTTTATTTTATTTTATTGTTATTTATATCTTTTACATTTTGTATCGTCCTTGGGTAACCCACTACCAATTCACCTGTGACCCATCCCCATGTTCCCTTTTGTCCTTTTCTACTCCAGCCTGTTTTATCAGAGAGATTCCTCATGATTACATGTTACAGATTCAGACTGCGAAACAACTGGTTGCTCCTCTGGAATATTGTTCCAATCTTCATTGGGATGTCAGGAAGAAAGCATATTTTGGGTTTCCTGGATATGAGTTATTCAGCCGCCATGCATTACTGAAATTTTAAATAGAAAGAGATGTGGAAATCAAATGAGAATGCGGAAGCCTGGCATGATAAATTCATTTCCATGCACAGTATTCTGTGATTTGGGTCGTTCTTAGTATTAGAGGCTTGTTCCTGGCTTTGGGGCCTGCTCCATATTATTCATCTAGATTCAATGCAATATGATTTGGGCCCTATATTTAGTGGCTGTTTACGTCTAGATAATTTCCTTTGTTGGTTAGGGATGCCTTAAGGTTCTTTGCAAAAATAACCATTTTTAGGACAGTTTCCTACTAAAGGTAGAATGTTTTTAAAGAAAGAAAATTCCAGTTCTTCTTTTTGTGGTTTAGATTTATTTCAGTGCATCACCTAACAACCAAAATGTCCCTTTTGTCCTAATGTTCCATTCTGGCTGAATTTTCATTTCACCTTTACCTTTGTTCTGTCCATTATTCTCACAAATGGACTGTGAGAATACAAAATGCCAGAACTCTAGTAGTTTAATTTGCATTCTCAGCATAATATCTGGAAACACGTGTTTTCTTATTTACAAAAAATAATCTATTAACCTAGACTCAGACAGACACATGATGGAATATTCTGTAGTTGGATTTGTTTTATTGTGCTACAAACATTTTATTAATAGTACAAAGCACTGTGCAAAGTGCTGCAGTAGATCTCTGCAGAAGGTCCTGCCCTAGAGAGTTTTACAACCAGACAGAAAAGAAAAACTTAATTAAACAAGTAATTGCACAAATTGCTTGTGCAATTATTAATTCTGACCTTTATCTTTTTCCCATTCTTCCTGGAACACTCTGCCCTCAGTTATTCCCACAGCCCGTTGAATCTTCCCCTTCCCAATCATCTATGTTACACAGGAAAAGTTTACATGGCCCATTGTACACTGGCAGTAAAGATGTTGATGAGAACTTTGAACTTGAACTCAAAGGTTTTTTACTCTTTGTAGAAGAATCAGTCATTATCGTCTTGCATTCTAAATAAAGCTTCCCCCCTTAGTTATAAACTATAATACATTTGATATGTTGAAAATTATTGTTAAAAATTTTAAATGTCCTACACCTGTCTCTCATAGACACTACTGCTTGATCTCTTGAGATGCAGTCTTCTACTTTTTCTTAATAAAATCATATGTCTATTTAACTGTGAAGCATTGCAGTATCATAAATTTAGTTTGTTTCAAATGTCCGTCTGCTACTGAAGTATTGAAATGAGACATCTTTATGTGCTAGTTTTTTAGGATAGCTTGTAGAAACTACTTGATATGCAAGACTCCTTTTTAAGACTCCTTATGGGTGTTCATATATTGCCTTTTTTACAGGTTATGTGAATTCATGTTTCTGTCATCACTAAACAAGTTCATGCCTTTGTCAATATTCACTATTATTTTTCTAATTTCAAAGGTGAAAGTAGTATCATTTAATTTGTTTCCCAACAGTTATATTTCAATTTAGCTATAGCTCTATATAGTACATGTATTTTAAAAGATATTGTAACTATACTATATGTTTATTGAAATACACACATGAAAAAAATTGGTATGAATACTTACAAATTAAAAAGTTTCAGCCAAATTTATATACTCAAGACATTTTTGATGTCATATTATCAGTACTGATAGTATAATCACACTTAGAATCTGTCACATCTATAAATCAACCTATTTAATATTTCTTCTTTTAAATGATTTTTAATTAAATTTTAAAACTTTTGGAGTTACAACAACTCAGTGACTCCACAACTCATTTCAAGGAAGAAGACAACTGGACCCTGGATTCTGTCAATCAGTAATGTTGAAAAGATGGACTGAATAAAAAAGAAAAAGGAAAAGAGGGGCGAGAAAATCTTCCCAATTACGCAGGAATGTCTCAGCACTGAGCAATCATGGGAAAGGAAATGCTGGAAAAGCACTTGACATTTAAATGTCAATTTAATCAAATTATGCAATTTTTAAAATGTGTTTGAGTATAATGGGCTCTTTAAATTGTTTAAACTGCTCCTTTTTCTAAAATGGTCCAGAGAATGAGCATTCAGGTGCCCTACCCTGTCTTTTGAACTAATGTCCTTAAGGAATTACTTACGGAATTTGATCGTTATACTTCTAAAACTAAAATATAAATTCAAAAAATGTTACCAGAATAAAAGATATCAACATATCTAACTAAAATTAATGATTGACCAGTATTTATAGTAACTTAATAAGATGATGGTCCAAAGAACAAATTAGAAAGTTAGAGCTTGTAAATTCTATGAAGGAAAATTATTCAGACTGTAAGGAAAACAGGATATAGAATTCTTATCCCCACTAACTTTATTTCCCTCAATTTTAGTGGGGATTAACCTTAATCCCAACTGATCCTCCTCTTCTCACCATTCTTTGGACAGGGAATTTATCTCACTCAAACTTCCCAATATATTGGCTTTTGTGGAACTATGAGAAATAGGTTTCCCAGAGAAAGTTACCCAGGGAAACAGTTGATTCATTTTGGCTTCAAAACTCAATAAAAGTTGAGCTTTGGGTTTGAATGCTGATCATAAAGGGAGATTATTTTTTCTCTGCAGTTCAAATATAATTCCTCTGTCAAATATAATCTCTGTGTTACGGGAGAAAACTAACACATAGTCAAGTATTCCTATGTTCTCAGGGACAATAAAACTGACCATGGTTTTTAAAAAATTGACCACATTGTTGAAAAAAATGATAAAAAGAATCTCAGTAGTTGCAATTAAGAGCACTGGATTTAAAATTGATCAATGTGTGGATTTGACTATTATCTCTACTGCTTAGTTCTTTGAACATGGATATCTTACTCTCTCCGGGCTCTGGTTTCTTCATTTGTAAAATTTTGGTAATTGACCCTTCATAGATTTGGGTGAAGATTAAATGTGGTATTATATCTAGAATAATTACAACAATGCCTGAAGCAATCTAAGCTTTCCGTGAGTATCAGCTATTAATAATAGTTTTCTTAGTAGTAAGGAACAGTAACTAATTCTGATTCACTTAAGATAAAAATGATAATTTATTTAAAGGTTTCTAAGTTCTTCCCAGAATGGCCAGGAATGGATAGCAGACTTAGGACACCAAGGCCTGAACATTTCTCAAATTGACGACAAAATAGTCCAGTGAGAACATTCTTGGTTCAGTGGAACCAGCTGAATCAGATCTCTTGAAACTGCTGCTGTGTGGAGGAGGATGTGTAGATTTATAGAAGCAGCAGTGTGTTGCTGGTGGGGCGGGGAGTGGAGGGGAGCCAGTGAGATCTTGGAAACATCCCAAGGCATAGGAGGAGAAGACTCTGCATAGGGTTTCCACTAAGTGCCTCAAAGAGGAAAGCCGTATGGCAAAATACTAATAGACAGCCAACCCCAAGAGGATATGTCAGTCTATTACCATCACCTTGCAGGATGACACTGTTGCCCAAATTGATTAAGACTAGCATTCCATCAGTGAGTAAAAGATAATGTTCACAGACCCAACACCAGTAGCACATCCATAAAAGAAAGTAGATGTGGAATTGAGGGCAAAAAGTTAATAACTGTCACATAGTCATTGGCTTAGTTGCCAGGGAGGCTAGGGAAACAACAGACTCCAGTACTCTTCAGATACATAAGCATAGACAAGCATTTCAGATAAGGGCAGCCAAAAGAAAGACAAACATCCACTACACTCTTCAATCGCACTAGTGTTCTTCACAGTTTGCATATTGCTTTTGATACATGGCAGGAAGGGGCACTAAAATCAGCCAAGGACACTGCCCAAATAGTTTATCAGTCAATGTCTGAGTTCTTCACCCACACACACAATTGCAAGACTATTCAGGCTCAGAGAACAACAACAATGGTATTTATTTAACAAACCAGGGACAGAGAGTTACTGAGGCCAAAAATGTCCGTTCACCTCACCCGAAGCAGTGTCCATTCTTTTAAGTCCCAAACAATAAGCAGCTAAGATGGTGTCTTCCAGCCACTGAGGATGCAGAGCTCCTCTCCCAAACAATAGGCCACATGCCCAAGATGGCATCTTCCTGCCTCTGTGGACACGCAGCAGCCAGACTATAGGCCAGGTTCCAATTCATGAAGACAAGTGGAGAGGCTCCTAGAGTTGCCAAAATGTCCCAAAGCAGCACCAGACAAGTGATATTCAAAACAGCAGCTGCAGCAGCTAAATAGCCCAACAAATGGCCACACTCATGCATTTTAGCAAGGCACCCGGCTCTGAGTCTTTGCCTTCTCTCCTTGGCTGTAACAGCAACAAAAATGGGAACAGTTTCAGGCTCTCAGCTACTTGCAAAGCCTTCATACTTTTCCTTTCAAAGATTGGCACAGTGGGGGTCAAAATTGCTGACCCCAAATGCTGAAAGCTCAACAATGCTCTGTTCTCTGATGCTGACTCCTCAAACGCTAAATCCAGAACTCTGAATCCTGAAGAATGAATAACCTGTGCTCCCTTCTGCAGTCCCTTATGTTTCTTGTCAGTCACTCCACCCCCAAATACGACATTTTTTAGCATTTTCTCTGGGGCACTCTATCCTCTTCAGCAATCCCCTCCAGGGGGCACCACCTGTAGAAGTCCCAGCCACTGGTTACATTTTCACATTCATTATTTCATTTGATACATTCAAACTGATTAGTTCACATTTAAATATTCTATGTTCAATATCTTATGTTTCATATCTTTCTTGTGGCCAAATCAATGTCTAAAAGTAAATTCAGAACATTGGCAAACTATCTTTCAAAGACATCATATATGATCAAGCCCCTGTTACATTGAAAGAGTTAATATTTCCTAAACTTCTACTCCTTTGTTATAGTTACCAAAATCTAAAAAAATAATACCCAATGACTTCTTCAGTACCATACTATTAGATTAAGCAACATTTAGATATAATACTTTATTAATATGTGTATAAGGATAGATAGAAGCACAAAGGCCATATAAGCATCATATATTTCATGCACATGAAACATATGTGAAACTCATTTATTTACGAATAAACATTAATAGATTCCTACATAGTATGTATGTCATATATTCTCTGTGACTTGAAGGTTTTGTTTTGCTCTCATTCCTTGGTTCTTCTTAATGACTTCTGTTCTCATGTCATGCTAGGTGCCCCCGCCCCCAGCAGCATTTGATATTAATGACCCCCTTTCCATTGTGAAGCACTTTTTTATTGGGGTCCATGACATCCCATTGTTCTGGTGGTCTCCTTAATGCCATACTTTTACTGTAAAGCTACTTTGCTAACCTCACTCTGCTTTTCCTAAATGTTTATTTCTGCTCCTTTAAGTTCAGATCCTATTAATTGTATATATATGTGTTCAAAAATTCTGTCTCCCGTTTTAGATGTACTCAACTGCCTACTCGACATTTCTCTTTGAACTTCCTCCAAGCGTCTCAAGCTTGGTATGCATAAAACTAAGCCACCCAGAGTTTACTTACTTCACCTCCACTCCCGTGAGTATTGAATACAACAGCTCGCATTCAGCTGTTTGCTTCAGGGAGAGACTAGTCCTGAATTTTCCCTAACACTTCTGTAATGATTCATGGAAGTCTATTACATCCACTGACTAAGTATCCCTTGAGTCCATCCTCAGCTCCTGAATTCAAACCTATCAAGTTTTCATGGACTACTACATGCCAGCTATCCAGTTTCCCAGGACCCATGACTAACCTTATGTCTTTTATTCTCTACATAGTTGATAGCATCCTCAAAATATAAATCACACTCCTGCTGCACAACAGGAGAATGATTTACCAGTGCCCTTCAGATAAAGTCCCAAATCTATGCAATTCTTAACACTGTTGTCTAAGTCCTGGCTTTAGACTTCCCCTCCAGCCTTACCATTCACCATTTCCCCTCCCTCTAGGAACCAAACAGAATAGTCTTTTTTTTTGTCCATTTTGTAATCATAAAATGTTATGTCTGAAAAGTGTTTCCTCACTTTGTGACTGACATATTTCTAGTGACCACTCAGATTAAATATGCACCCTGATAGCACCATTACTGCCCACTCTTGTATAAGCATTTATTACAAATGTCATCATTTTTTCAATGTCAGACTAGGGATCACATGTGAATTTTTTATTTAGGCGTTTCCCCATACCTTGCATGTTATCTAACTCAGAATAGATGCTCTATATTGTTGAATGAATATTCCAGCCCTGGTGGAATTAAATATCATCATATAAGTTTAATTTTGCATATTCTGAACATTTTGAAATGTATTTTGCTTATTTTGACATTATCAGCCCTTTTAGAGTACCTGAAACATATTATGCAAGTCAGTAAATATATGTTGAATTAATAGCTACCTACCTCAAACACCTAATAGTATTCAAAATCATTAGATTCTAAATTAAAACCTTAAAACTTTACCCCATGACATCTGTGAGCATTAAATTGAGGAGGCCCCCCCAATTTAATGGGGGATGGGAAGAGGAATGGGGAAGGATAATCAAGTCACAAAAACAAAAATCTGCTTGAAGATTCAATATAGTGGTTCCTGGCTTATATGTCTATCTGCCTTCTGTCGGTGAATAAAAGAAATAAGCAACTCATTTGTCTTAATCAACACAAGACAAAGGAGAACAGTTTATACAGCATGAAGCACTACTGATTAAATATTTAAGTAATTAAAATGTACTCTGACCCAAAATGAAAATCTATGGAAGTAATTGCCATTCTCTTTCAATGTAATGATTGCATGAAATAATACGAGGCCATAGGATGCTGTGCACTATCCTATCTTAATCAAATAGGGTTCATTCTAAGCAAGTAAAGAAATTATGCAATATAATACTTTACTACATAAATAATTTATGTTGAGTACACCCCATTTACTTTCTATTTAACCCGTACTAAGTAATAAAGTCTATAAATAAATACTCTATTTAACCCATACTAAGTAATAAGGTCTAAAAATTTCAGTATCTTTTAATTTACAAGTAGATTTTTGGTGTTGAATTATTCCTTTCATTTTATTTGTTTATTTTTTAATCTAAGCTAAGGACCTCTACTTTACTTTGTAGTATGTAGAGGCCACCAGCAAGTGACTTTATAGCCTAGAGATTCACTTTCCTCCTCTGTGAAAAGAGAGCCCATCTGCATAGTCTCTAAAGTATCTTCCTCACCCAGGAAAAGACATTTTCCCCTTGGCATTAGCAGAAGACACAATTACATACATACTCGTAACACTGATAATAAACAGCTGAAATTTAAGATTACCTGGTTAAAATGAGCACTAGGAGGATTAGAAAATTTAGTTTGGCAAAGTAATGTCAAACCTAAATGAACAGAGGGCTGTAGCAGTTCTAGAAAACTGTCAGTTCGGGCAATATGCTTCTCAAATAACAGTCATGACCCACTCTAAATAACATTTGAATAGGTGGCCAGCATTTTCTAATCATCAGAATGTCCACAAATAATCATAAAAGATTCTGCTGAAAATTCAGATGTCCCATCCACATTGGGTCCCTCTTGGCACCATTCACCTGGGGAAGAGTGGCATGAGTACCTTCAAAGGAGCACCTACTTTCATGTTGTCTTTGGCAAGCTTTACCCATCACCTACCCTACAGCCTCCACTGAGAGGAAGTTATTGTTCAGTGAATAAGCGGGTGACTGAAGAGCCAGATCAAAAGTATAGTCATTAATTCTATACCTCTCTAAAAAAAAAAAAAAGGCTGGAGCCTCCCTGGTGGATCAAGGGGTTAAGTCTCAGCACTATGAAGCTATAGATAGCCACTGTAGCACAAGTTCGATCCTCGGCTAGGGAGCTGACCCATATATGACACAGAAGGCCTCTCTTGTCTCACCTACTGCTCCCCTCAGCAGTGTATTTCAGTAGATCTGCCTGTTCTGTTCCCCACTCTGTCTTGATGATCCTCTCACCCTCCCCCACACTTCTGGCCTACACCCCAGCTCTTGTATGCATAAATAAGTAAATCTTCAAAAAGAAATAGTTGGCTGTATTACAAAACTTTTATATTTGAAATGTTCATGATGATTCATAAAATTGTGGATCTTCATACTGTATAATTTCTTGAACTGGTTCTTTTTTGTTAGTTAATAGGCCAAATCAAATTACGTGGAAAAATTTTTTTGTCTCCCTATTTAATAGTACAATATACATGTCTGCTAATCTCTTCATCACTTAGCATAAATTACTTTATTTACATAGTGAAACCTTGTACTGCATAATTTCTTTACTGGCATAGAATGAATTCTACTTTATTAATAAACAGAAACACTTAAATTTCAATTGTTTTTGAAATCTCTTTTAATAGAAAGTCTAAATTTTGTCCTAACAGCTACTAACTATTCTAAGAAACAGAAAAGTTACTGGAAAAATACCATTTTAATGTAAAAGCAAGGAGATATTTATTTCAAGTTTTAATGCTTTAAAAAGATTATTTATATTGTAGTGACTATTACACCAAGGCATATTCTATTATAATTTTCCAAAACCTAAAGCATTTTCTGTTTTTGTTTCACACACAGTCACACTCAGACATGCAAACAAACATACACAGAGATACAGGCAAATTATTAATAATATCCTTTGAATAAAATAACATGGCTTAACATCATAGGGAACAAAATAGCACTTTCATTAGTCTAAGAAGTAAAGGATTTTATAAATTAGAATTTCTTCAACTATGAAAAATTTAGAAGTGATTTTTGAGAATCCAAAAAGCTTGAAAATATAACTCTGACCTACAGAATTTGTTGTTTCCATTTTGTCTTCCTGCTTAGTATACTTTCCAGATGCTTAACAAGTTGTTCTTGAAATTTGAATATAAACAAAATAATATATCACAACACACAATTAAAGCAGCCATTTTATGATATTACTGGCATCTGACTACTGGTTCTAAGTTATATTCTAAAATGGGAAGAATCTTTTTGGATCCATTTTTATACATGAAAAAATTTAACCATACAGATGTTTGCTATTTCTACTTACCTGCAGTTACTATCAGTTCTCTTCCAAGATTTTGTGCAGTTTGTTTTAGAAAAGCGTAATCATCCCTGCCCCCTCAAAAGAAAATATTGAAACATTGACTACTGCAGTCTTGCTTGCCTGAATAATATATATGTGTGTGTTTGTCCTTATAAAATTGACAGTTTAAACTTGCTTTGCTTTAAGAAGAGCTTTCTAACAAGAAACAAATTTTCCATAATCCCTTAAGACCTACTTCTGTTTCCATAAAGTATAAGTATTCTTATAGTGCCTCTTCCAGTAGCAATAAAAGTATAATGGTCAAAATCCCTTCAGCTGAAAAGGATGAAAGAAGTGCTTAACCAGTGATTTTTTTTTTCAAGTGGTAGAGTAGAATGAGCATAAACTTAGGATCAGAATTGGTTTGAAAATTGTCCTTTCATCTCTTAAATGTATGAACTTATACAAGTTTCCTAACTTCACCAAATGTTATCTTAAAGAAAAAGAAAAAGGAGAATAATATCTGCCTTGTAAGACTGTCATGGAATTTGAATGAGATTATTAATATAAAATAACTATCACAGAATCTGACACATAGAAATTTAATCATTGCTAAATTTTCTTCCTTTTTCCAGTTGGCTGTCTGGATGACTCCCACATCCTTAGCCATGACCTTAGAATACATATGATACACACACTTCTAATGAGAATGCTTACTCTATATATTTTATATCTCCTTAAGCCTAGACACACAGAATAGGCATTCCCATTAAACGTGTGTAAACTGTGAATTCCAAACTAATTGCTTCTAAACTAACTTTGGTAAGTTGTGTCATCTTTAAATATAATGAGGCATTATAATCTTTTGTGAAAACACCATTTTACATGTTAGTTTTGCTTCAAATGACTGCTTGTTCCATTTAAAAGATTAGTAAGGACCAATATTTTCATGAATCTCAAGTATCTTTTACATACGGGTGCATGTATCCTTTTGGATTAGTGTTTTTAGAGAAAAATATCGAATGATTTCACTTATAACAGGACTATAAGAAAACCAAATAGGAGAGAGACACTCAGCAGGTTGGGGGGGGGGCGGGGGAAGGGAAGAATAAGGGTACAAAATGGAGTAGAAAAGGACACAAGGGACCACAGAGGAGGATCACGGGTGAATTGGTGGTGGGTTACCCAAGGGGAATACAAAATGTAAAAGACATAAATAACAATAAAAAAAATATATATATATATTTTTAAAAAGTATCTTTTACAATTGACTTCTTTTTTGCCCCCCCATTCATTTGGCTATCTATTCAGCAAATATTTATTGTCTGTCAGCTATGTGCCAAGCATTATGTTGGATGCTGGAGGGGAAAATAAAGATGATTAAAACAGTCAGAGACCTTACTACGTGGAGTTATGTCTAGTAGTATAGACAGACATTAAACAAATGTCATAGATTTTGCATCCTAAATACATGATGATACTTCAAGTTATTCAGGAAGCATAATATTCATGAGAACAGTTGTTTCTAAAATCCACTCAAATATCTGCCAAATATTATTCCATTCCATTTTTAATTTGATGTTATCCACTTCCATAATGTATTTAAATGCTTTTCAGGAAGACAGCTGTGTCTCATCTGATGAAGAAAAGCTTTCAACGTATTATTTAGGCCCTTGAAAATGTGTTTCTCTAGCATAAAAAGAATCCTACTGCAATTTTGCGACTCAGTTATATGGTATAAAATATAGATGATGAATCAAATGTTTCCATTTAGGAACCACTTAAAGGTAAAAATATATTCCAAATCCATGAATGTTAAACAGTAAATCACTGGGTTCTATTTCGCCTACATTTTTCTTCATGATTGGAAGCTGACAAGTAAAGAACCAAACATCTCCGCTATGATTTAGAACTGGTTTCTTCCTCTCCTCTCACCTCCCTTCCTTTTTAACCCACTTGTTGTAGTCCTTATGGTTGTATAATAGTGGTATATAAGAATGATATGATCTTTGCAGCACCCAAATAACTACCAAGGAAGCCATCTTTATACCCAATGGAATCTTGCTTTACTTGCTGAGTGTTGCAAATAACCTTCTGCTCCTTCCTTTATGGGCTTGGAAACAAAATGAGCCATGTGTTTCCATTATGATAGCCTGACTCCAGAAAGAATGTGCAAACAAGCCTGTGTATTTTTACTGAGCTCTCAATTAGTTTAATTTAGTATTGAAATGTGCTTTCTAGTTGAGATGTAATAAAACTGAAGGGGAGCATGTGTAGAGCTGTGTAAATGCAGCCCGTAATTATATCTCATTGTGCTCTTTGATGACATTGTCCAGAAGCAGACTCAGAGAAGACATCTGAGAAAGTAAAAGTACTTAATTGTGATATAATTAAAGTGAAATATTTTTGTGTAATTTTCATTTCAACTTGTCATTTATAATGATTAGCTTCAGTAGCTTTATGTACTATAGCTAACCATCATTTAGAATTCTAAGAAAATTAGCTTTTGCATATTAATAACCTATGATAATGCCTTATAGGCATAAATTAATGAATTCTATGCTCAGCATGCTCTATCTACCATCTAATAGAGCCTTTTCAAATATGAACATGAGGAACTTCTTAACAACAAATATTCAGAGAAAGAAGGAAGATGACTAAGAATATTTCCTAATTGTAAAGATTTCAGGTAAACTGTCAGTGCTTTAAGAGAAAATATTTTAAAAAACCAGAATGGTGGTGTTATTTATTTTCAAGAAATATAAATGGCAAGATTCTAAAAATTAACAGGTAGAAATTAAGAAAATACAGAGTGAAAAACAATAATAAGGATTGTCTAGGACCAAGAGCTATGGAGGGGAATTTGGAAAAGGTGGCAAGACCTAGAATTAATAGCATTTCACATGCAACTCCAGACTATGCTGCTGTATTAATTTATAGACTCGTTATATTCTAGCTAGCGAAAAGCATATAGTGAAAGGCAATGTCACATTTTCCTAACAAAAACATAAAATATTGATGTTTTTATCAATTGTGAAGAAGAGGATTCTCATCTGAATTTGAATTATAAAAATATTTGAGCTATAGTTATAATTGATTTCCTTATAAAGAATCATTCCTTATAAAGAATCATTAAATTTCTCTGTCATTATAGTCAACAGTTTTCAGAAACTGTGTTTTAATTAAAAACTAATGGTGAGTTGATACCCAGTTGAAAGGGAGAGAGTATGAGGAGAGAAAGTACAAAAAGACCAGAAGTGAATTGCCTAGGCTCATGGCAGAAATAAAAACTTTTACGTGCATGAATCAATGCAGCAACCTGAAAGTAGATCTTTGTTGCTCTCAGACAGCCACTCCTCACTCTCCTATCCCATCTCTATTTCTTTTACCAGAAAACATAATTTCATTCATTCAAAAAATATTAACTGAGTGTTTTCCATGTGCCAATTTTAAAGTCTGAGGATACAAACTGCCTCCAGTTGTGGAACTTACAATATTCTGAGAAAAGAGCTGAGCCATCAGAGCAGGAGAATGTGTTTAGTTATTGGGATTCCACCCATGTACCAGGTAGAAAAGGTGAGTCAGTGGGCCTGTTACACTTACACTGACTAATCCATGAGCTCGTCAGGACCAGGCCAGTATACACCCAGGGAAGTCATACAGTCCATTCTTGTTTTTTGAGTCCTAGCTCTCTCCTTTGGATATTTTCTTTCTTTTTTTTCCTTCAAGATTTATTTTTATTTATTTATGCATACAAGAACTGGGGTGTAGGCCAGAGGTGTGGAGGGTAGTGAAAGGATTCACCAGAGATAGAGTGGGGAGCAGAACAGATGGATCTACTGAAATACACTGCTGAGGTGAGCAGCAGGCGAGAGAGGAGAGGTCTACTGCATCATGTGAGTTAGCTCCCTGGCGGGGGATCAAACTCTTATCCCAGTGACTGGTGATAGCTTGATAGTGCTGTGACTTTAACCCCTGCACCACCAGGGAGGCCCTGGATATTTTCTTGACTTTCTTGCAAACTCACTGAGCATTTAAAAAAATCTAATACTTAGAATTTTTTTAAAAAAATAACTGTTACAAAATCAGTAATTATTTTGAAACTAGAAGTCTTTGCTGCCTGTGATTCTAAGATGCTGTGGTCTACAGAGGAATTTCATCTAAATTTATGTTTATGAGTGCTCTAAAAATATGTTGATCTTTTTAATATTATCAATCCCATTTATGCAGAAATTTTTTCTAGCAAACTCTTCCTACTTTCCTTAGACTTCCTTAGTGTTCTTCCCATTTTTTCATAATAGGTGTAATATGTGTGCATACATATACGTATGTTTATAAACATATTCAACATGTTACAGTAGAAACTATTAGGCAATTATTAATCAAAATCTTGTCTATTAATATTGGAAGAGGGAAATATACTTGATACCAAACAATAGACTTAGTTCACCAAATCAGAATGTGTTGAGTTGATTAATTCAGGGGAGAAATGGTCGGGAAAAAATGAGGAAAAGCAGGCATGTTAAGAAAAGAAGGGATTACAGAGTGTTTATATTCCTATGAGCACAGCAGTAGATAAGAAAAGAACATGCTGGAAGAAGGTCAAGTTGGACAAAATTCCCCATAAAGATGGAACTCCATAGGCCCCATTCTTAGTTGTCATGGTTATAAGCCTCCTCCACATTTATTTATATATATATATATAAATATATATATATTTTATATATATTATAATATATATTTATATAATTATATAATATAATATATATATAAATATATATATATATTTTATATATATTATAATATATATATTTATATATATATAAAAATAAATGTGGAGGAGGTTTTTCCACATTTATTTATATATATATAAATATATATATATTTTATATATATTATAATATATATATTTATATATATATATAAAAATAAATGTGGAGGAGGTTTATATATATATATTTGCTATTTTACCAACTCAGATAATCTTTAAAATGGTAATTGGGGCCTCCCTGCTAGTCTGGAGGTTAAATCTCAATGCTATCACCTCCACGGCCTGAGTTCGTTCCCTGGCCAGGTAGCTAACCCATATATGGCACAGTAGACCTGTCCTGTCTCGCCCTCTGCTCCCCTTAGCAGTGTAAATTCACCTGTTCTGCTTCCCATTCTTCTCTGGTGAACCCTCTCACCCCCTACACCTCTGGCATACACCCCAGTTCTTCTACGTCAAAAAAAAAGGCAACTGGCAAAATATATTAATTATATTCTGTAGCGAGAACTAGGGCAGAGTTTAAAATCAGTCTGTGCATCAGGTGTAGGTGAACTTAAGAGAATGGTAAAATGAAAGGCATTGTTCTTGTTTGAGTAGGGACATGGTTCTCAGGGCACGGACCCAACAGCCTGCATGAAGTGGGATCTGAGACTACCCCGCAAATCAGGCGATGCCCATAGTGAGAAAGTATAGACTTAAGGCTTGCTTTGAGTTCTGCATGCTACAAAAAAATTTTAATGGTCTTCAATGAGAATTTTTTACAAAAATGTCTGCCCCCATGTCAATTTCCTATAAAAATGTACATGCTCTGCACTATATAAAATGATGTTCTTTTGTTCAATGTTCAGTCGTTTATAAACTAAAAAAATTCACAGGCAGGCACACATGCATACACATACAAACACACATAACATATAAATAAATTAGGGTGTTTGACAAAAGTAAATGCAAAGTCACCTTGTAGAAATATTTTTCTAAAACATGTTTCTCTAAATTATCACACAGAATTTGCCAGGATAAAGATGGTTGTCATGAAAGCAGTAGTTATAACAGCAAATAACTGAAAACAACCCAAAAGCTCAATATTAAGACATTTTTAAAAATAAATATTGGCACTTAGCTCAAACATTCTTAAATTACCAAAACTATATTCACTTAATACCTACATATAGTAGGCATACTCCTGAGTACTGGGTCCAGACATAGTTCTGGTCATTTGTTTCTAGATAACAAAACAACTCAATGGTAATAGCTTAAAATAAAATCATTTATTAATTTTGTGATGTTTTTATATTTGCGACATATCTCTACTCCATACTATATCAACAGGGGCATTTTAGCAGGAGGCTGGAGTATCCATTTATAGTAGAGCTAAAGTTATTCTTCTGTCAGCTTGGATCCTTTTTGGTGCTGAGGGACAAGTATCTTGGTTTCTTCCTCTGTGGGTCCATTTCACATGAGCTTCCTGACAGCATGGTGACTGAGTAAAAAAATTTGCCTCCAGAGAGAGATGCACCATAGTCTTAAAAGTCACATATAATCCCTTCTGTCCTAGCTATATAGGCAAGGTCATCACCCAAGCAGCCCATGTAGCAAGAATATACTCCAAATTTGAATGGGGAAGTGGCAGAGTTCTAGAATATATTGTGATATAGGAAATATTGCTGCAATCATTTTTGTAAAACTCACTGTGGCATAGGAGTGGTGAAAGACAATTAGATACATAGATGAGGAGTACAACAGCAAGATTTGAAGTAGATGGTATAGTTGGGGATCGTGATTACATAGGTAGACATTAAAGGCAGACAGACAACTGGCCATTTTCACCTTGAAATTGTATTTAGAGAGAAGAGGTGAGTAAGGAGAGAGAAATTAGAAGGTTTACCATATTTAAAGGAGCAGAGGAAAGAACAGTTTAAAGACACTAAGGCATCCCCTGAAAGAACAGAGGAAGATGAGTTGCAGTGTTAGAAAACTAGGTTGGGTGTTTTTTGGGAGATGTGTCCGAAAGTGTGAAACAGCAGAAGGTTCCAGGAGCTAACCTGTAAGATTTAGGGTGCAGTTTATCGTTAGCAATATTGGTTTTGGTGACTGGATGTAAAAGTGAGCAATGAGTTGGAAACATCATAAACTATGAAATGAAGTTTTCTACTCCAATAATGGTGCCTGGAAAAGGTAGACGTAGAAAGCATAGGATTAAGAATGTTCGCTGTTTTATAAAGTAAGAAAGGTTTTAGCTACCTCAGAAGCATTTAGAGGAAACCTTAAGAGAAGAAGTAAAGTGAAAATCCAGGAGATTCAGCAGGATAGTAGGTGTGGCCATTTCTGCCAAAACTGCAGTAGTCACAGAAACGTCAGCATGTCACATGGATTTAAATCCCACAACTTGAGAAACACTGATCTAATACCATGTAGTTTTGTTTGTATGCAGTGTAGGGCTATACATTATCACACATTATATAATAATTTGAGTTGGTTTGACATCTGGAATGTGGCATCTGGAATAAAACTGGGTAAATACCTGACAAGAAGACCAATTTAATTAATTGACACCATCAGGTTAAAGATGAATGTATTATTACTATGTATTTATATTATGTGTTTATTTACATAACACACAATCCAAATGATCTCATTAGTGAAGCAGAATATAGAATATATGCTTAAAATTATTGGATTATTTCACTGAAAGTCTTACTTTGATTAGTGTTTATATCCCCAAATAGGTATCAGTGTAATAGAATTACATCTATTTAGTGACTAGGCATTTAATTCTTGCTTCTTTTAATTATCCGTGTTATACAAGAACATTAAAATTCAGTTTATTTTCCTTTTATTTATTCTGAACACGTTCCTATTCAGATTAGTTTACTCTTTAATTTATGTAAGCATTTATATAGTTATAGAAGCTCCATTGTTTGAATAATTGCTTATATACTAGGTAGCAATAGATGTCATAAAATATAACCAGGCAAATTTTGATTTGAGTGTTTACAAAGTTCTATATAATACTATATATGAAAATAGTTTTTAAATGTGAACCTATTTAACCAAATGAAACATGACCCAGGGTGTCACACTGAAAGTAACATTTAACTGCCAATCTATTCACATACATAGGAAAACCAATAATCCTCAACTGCCCAGACCTATAATCTAGATTAACCAGACAAAATATAGTTTAAAAGAATAATATCAAAACTGTAAATTTGAAAAGGGAGACAAAAAGTGAGAGAATGCAGTCAGAAACAAAGTTATTAGTGTAATACTATAGTTTTAAATATGTCTACTAGCAACTGAATGGCAGGTGATTTAAAAAAATGTGATAATGCAAGTGAATCAACACAGGTAGAAAATAATTAAATATCATAAAATATTAAGTTTGCTGAGGCCCAAATGAAATAAATCACTATTTAAATAGTATAGCAATTACCACAATAGTGGAAGGTCGTAATGATTAAATTAAAAACTGTATAATAGGAAATAACTGGAAGAACTTTATGCAGAATATTTAAGTTGATTGTGAACTTGTTCGGGGAGTGATACTTTTGCAACAAAACTTTATCAGGAAAATAGCTCAATATTTGAAATAGATGAAATCAGGAGTGCTATTGGATTTTAGGGGAAAGATGGGAGGGAGGATGAAGGTATAAGGTGAAGGATCCACCCATGTCTTTCTGTCTTATCAATGGTCTCATGCAAAGCAATGCAAGTCCTCCTAGGGTACTCTTGGAATTCCTGGTAAAACAGTTTGGAAACTCAAGCTTAACAATAGTCTACTTTTAAAATCTCATGAAAGAAAAGCTTATGTAAATGTTCATTTTATGCCTGAGTTATTTAAAATACATGACCTGTAAATCCTCCTTACTTACATTTTCTCTTACAAGTGTTCAAAATTCTGAATAGTTTCAGCATCAAACTGAATGTCAAGATACTAGATTTTGAATTCTAAAGCTCTCCAACTTTATTTTTTTTTCAGTAAGGTAAAATAAAAATTGAGATTGTTTACTGCATAAATATTAAGAGGGGGGCCCTCAATGTGCATGAAAATCAAGAGAACAAAAAATATGAAAGCACAAAGATGCTGGGTAACTCCAGGTTATATGCTAAATATATAGCACTTACACAATACACCCAAGGCTTGATGGAACATTCATAAGGTTAAAATCCCATCCAGGAACTTGATTTATCCAACCACTTAAGTTACAGGAATTGAAGTGAGTTAAAACCCACGATGCCAAATGTTGCATTATATGTTTCTTCTATCTTGCCAGAAAATTGCATCAACTCATTCTGTCAGAACAAGCCTTCCAGGATGGTCAATCTATTCAGATAATCAAATTCTGTTTCCTGGGTGAGCATAGAATGAGAATTGGATGTTCTTGCTTGATAGAATTTCTCTATAAACTCTAATGCAATATCCCTGAAAATAACTGGCTTTTGTTCTGAGCAACCTGAATATCTCCATTCTTGGTTTTAGATCAACTGTGCTATTTTACCTTTTAATCTTTTTTTTATTAAATAGTAGGACTCATTTACTTATGTATGAGTATGGAAATTTTTTTCACAAACTGTGCCACTTGTTTTCTTGTGTATCCTCTTAGGGTAGTAGTTTTACATCTATTATCTCATTTAATCCTTGGAACATTCTACATGCATAGCTGAAACAAGAAAGGTGAAGTAACTTAGCCACATCACCTAATAAGTAAATATACTAGGATTTAAACTTGTAGAGTTTACCATCTGTATTTTAATGTCATTTCCATCCTTGTCTTGTCCATTTGAGTATAAAGTCTGGCCCCTTAGTTGGATTTCCCAGAACTTAGTTCTATATTTCCCAGAACATGTACAGTAGCTCTTAAAGCTTGTCATTTAAGAAGAACCAATATTTTTTGTTATTGTTATCCTCTTCTGTTTAGATTATACTGGTGAGACTTTATCCCCAATTTCAAGAGGCATATCAAATGAGAACAAAAGAAACCGGGTTAATTTCTCTTATTTGATTATGATTCATAATTCACCCAAGAACCTCCTAAACAAAACAAAATCTAATTTCTTTGAATCACAATAAATTACTTCTAAGATAGATGCCTCTGGATTATATCATACTCCAGGTTCTTAATGAACTTCCTGATTGAAATTAGTAACTAAAATCAGAAAACAAAAATTTTATGGAACTACAGCCCTCTTAAATTAGGTATGTATGCCAAGGAAAAATAGGACTTTTTGCCATATATGATAAACTACAAGAACTCAGAATTCTAAGTGTATTTTACTGTATAAACAGGAAAAGGGAATCCTCTAATGCAGGTCTGTATCTTTAAACTATAAATTAGAAAAAGTCACTCAAGTTTAGACTAGAAATCAGTCATGTCAGAGTGACCAGAATTTGACTAGGCAGTGTTTTTTTTTTTTTTTTTTTTCATTATGAATTTGCCTCATTATCCTTGCAACTGGAAGTATGAAGAAAGACAAATAAGGTGAGGGCTTTACCTCATCTCTTTACTGCAAGTCATCTTATATTGGGAAGACGATTATTTTGGGTTTTGGAATTGCTTTATCTTAACTTGATGCAACTTGCTGCAATTCCACTAAGCATCAAGAGAACCCCAATAGTGATTTTACAAATAGCTTATCTGTCTTCCAAAGTGATGAAAGAGGACAGCAAGGATGTGATAAAAAAAAAAAAAAAAACCTGCTACTACGAAACAATACAGGTAACACTTTAGGCTGAGTTAAACAAAAGCAGTCTAATTAAAATAGAAAAGATGTATATAGCTTAAAAGGATGTGATTTTGTAATTTAAATGCTGCTCCCATTAGTACTTAGGAGTTTCAAAAGTATATGTTTTTGTATGTAAGGAAATGCAGAGAAAAATTTGGATTTGTCACATTTAAATGTTTACCATAGAATTTGCTACATTGTGATGAAATGTCATATATTTACTTTAGCCAAATTTCTCTAATTCAAATTGTCTTCTTGAAGAATGAAGCATGTATTACCTTGTTCTCTCACTCAATGCAGGGCTTTGAGTACAAGCTCAAGAATTCATTAATTGATTAGACAATTAATTGCACACTTCACTTTTACTCTTTGTTTAAATTGTATTCCTGACATAAAAATGATTCATTTTTTTTTTAATTTCATAGAGTGTAGATATGGAAGTTAAGAATTTTAGAGTGTGCTAATTATTTTCTTTTTTTTTTTTCAGTCTGTTCTCAGTATTCTAGAGGAGTATTTGCCATTTTTGGACTCTATGATAAGAGGTCAGTACATACCTTGACTTCATTCTGCAGCGCCTTACACATCTCTCTCATCACCCCAAGTTTCCCTACTGAGGGGGAGAGCCAGTTCGTGCTGCAGCTAAGACCTTCCTTACGAGGAGCACTCTTGAGTCTGCTGGATCATTATGAATGGAACTGTTTTGTCTTCCTGTATGACACTGACAGGGGTAAGTCACCATTCCACATCTAAATAAGTAAAATTCTTATTTTTCCATGTTTCATGAATGACCTTGTATCATTTGTGTGATCCAGCAAAATATTTTGATTCTTAATATGACTACAATTAGAAAATTGTTGATGTGTATTATCAGTACCTGTTTCTTGATTCATGGAGAAGATTTCTAACTAAATAAGCTGAAATTCACAAGGTTACACATGAACAAATCATGTTTTGTTACTTAATTGAAATTAAGATAAATAAGGTCTTTAAATTTTCTGTAATGATATTTCAGGTTACAATCATAACATAAATATGCCTTTTGCCTCAGGTGCAAATAATTTAATGTTTTGGAACATCTAAAAATAGTAGCAGGTTAAACCATACTGTTGAGCTTGAAATACAAAATATTAAATGAGTTATGGCAGAATCTTGACAATGTCAATAGAGATTTGGTTCTTAGGCTTCTGCTGGCTGGCAGCCTTTCACTTGATCTTTATCTATAGGTCTGTAAATATTAATAAATTATACTTCATGTGACTTAAGTTTTGGAAAATTAATGTGGGTAATTAACTTTTGCTTACCAACAATCCATACATTTTTGTATGTCTGATATAGTTTGACTTTCCAGTTGGAAACATAACTTAAAGAGTTCCTATTTTTTTTTTAATTCTGCTTGTTATTAGTGACTAGAACCACAGCAACTAACATTGCCAAATAAACATCAGGGAACCACCTGTGTCATTTTGTCTTCAGTCCTTTTTTCCTAAAATGTAAAGAGAAGTCAAGAAGTCACCCTCACTGTTCCACTTCTAACCAATTGATACAAATCACTCGAGAAATCCTCAGTTTTCTTAATAGTTGCTTAAGGATGAATTGTGTTGTCTTCTAATTATGTTGCCTTTTTATTAGTAGCCCAACCCAACTTCAATATAGACAACTTTATTCCAAGCAGTAATTGCATAAGTGAAAAATAACTTGTCAGGGAAATGGCCATTTCTTGAGGTTCAGGGGCTCACTTTGCTATGACACCACCAAGTTTCCCAATATTCTGGGTTTTATTCAGATAATTGCAAAGAACAGGAATAATTTTTCTCCTTTGAAGTTAAGCTCATTTTATTCTGAGTTTAGGCTCACAGCCCAATTTATTTATTTTTAGAGACTTTACTTAAAATTGTTTGTCACTCTGAATCACTGAGGTATGAAATTCAGCTATGAACATAAGATTAACTTCTTTTATAAACATAGTTAGCTAAGAGCCATCCATATTTTCTTAGCAGGAGAAAAAAGAACACATCAATATTAAAATAATTTAAAAATAATCTGCAAAACCAAGTGTAAAGAACTAAGATTATATGATACATTTGGCTATTATTTCTAATCCTCTACTGTTAGTAGTAACTGCGCATCTAAACATTTTTCCTGTTTTAAGTAACTGCCTTGTTATGAATATGAATTTCTCCACAAACTTGGGTGTAACATGACTTTCTGCTGCATCATAAATTCTTTTTTCAGAATAAGATATTTCGTTGCCCCCCTTAATTATTTCTGAACTCTTAATCCCTGTAATGATACAATTATCTGTTAAGATACAGGAGTGTCACTCAGATATACCTTAAAAATAGTGTTTTATGTTGAATTATAGCCAATAAATGGAGTGATACTTTAGTTTTCTGATATAGACCTGTGTTCTAGTCCTGGCCTGCTGTTGATTGGCCACCTCTGTTGGGAATAAAAGAAGGAGGGAGGGAAGGAGGTGCTAGGAAGAAAGGAGGGAGAAAGAGAGGAAAGAATGGAAGGACAGAGGGAGGGAGGGAAGGAATGAAGGAAGGAAGGTGAAGGAAGGAGGGAAGGAAGGTTGTACTGTTTTTAAGGTCCATTGAAACTAACTTTAAAATTTCTTTGTAGTTCATATTGCAAATATTCCCTGGGAATGGTGAATGTAAGAGAAAGATAGCAGGTGTCCTAAGTGTTCTTTTTATCAGCTGTTGACTCTCTGCCTTTCAACAAAAAAAAAGATATGTGCACTTATTTTTTCAATTTATCCCTTAGTTTTCAATAGTATTTATTGTTCAATTTATCTGTATCAGACACTTGGATAGGTTCTAAGAACACAAAGATGAGCAAAACACTACTAAATATAAATTAACTTTATTGATATGACTTCTTTAGTAAATAGTAGTCTACTTGACACACAGAAACTTAACTTCGATACATAGCTTGATGTTTTAGTTTTAATTTAGAAAATGGTGATTTTCCAAAAAGATCATTGCCTTTTTGATATAAACAATTATAAAATGTCATTTAAGTACAAACTTTGATTAGATTTTTGAGTTGATAAAGTAACCTCCCCTATCCACACTATCCAAGAGCATCTTCTGTGATGATGGGACTATTCTATAATCTCAGTTGTCATATGTGGCAATCACAATTGATGCTTGAAATGTGATGTATACGTTGTGATACTGAACTTCATATTTTGTGTGATTTTGGTTAATTTAAGCTAAAATATTCACATTCGCCCTTGGCTTTTGTTTTGGACAATACAGTTTATTTAACTGTGTTGCATAGGAAGCAATACATTTCACTTTAAGTAAAATTTCCAAATCTCTTTTTGACTCATATTTTGCAATGTAAAAAAAGAACTTAGATGACACCCTATGTATTATCCTTTTTCTGGTAAGTTTCATATTGTACTGTGTATACATTTACATATATTTTTCTTCCCCCAGAAATGTAAGTCCTCCCCCAGCAATTATTATGTCTTCTATATGTATTCTTTCATGTCTACTATGGTAATCCCAGGTAGGCATACTATAAATATGAAGGGAATGAATTAAATAATCAAATTATGACATCAAATAATCTTAGTGTTCTACAAACTAAGAATGTAATGTATATTTTTATGTATGGCACATATTTTAGTGGGTCAAATAGTTCACAGAATAATCAAAATGCAGAGTTCACCTGTTGGGGTATTACTTGAATTAAATGCAGTTTTCTTATCATGAAAACATATGGATTAGACTGAATATTGCATTATTTATTTAGACATAATTAAGATAAACATTTAGAAAATATCAGTATTTTTTGATAATATAAACCTTGACAATGTTTAAAATCTAATTAATATAATGTCATGTTTCTTCATTGAAAAAGAGAACCTAATTTAAAAATGTGTAATATGTGCAGTGGTTTGGTTCCATTTGAAATAGTCTTATCAAGGAAAGACATTATTTACCTGTGTCAATTGCCCATTCCTAGCATCACTGGTAATAAGGTGAATTTATGACAAAGTAAAGATGAGAAAACATAAACCTAACATTTTTAAGTACTAATGATCACTGTCAATATTTTTAAAAACAGTTTGTTCTTCAGAAATTTTTACCTTATGTCCAAAGTAATCAATGCCTTGCACTGACCATGTTTTACTTAATCCTCATTCTCTTTAGTGCTTAATCCTCAACATTTTAATCACATAAGTGCTTTCAAGGCTAATAGTATTAATTCATGGTTGTTAAAAATCCTGTGTCCATTATCACACTATGTTAATTGTTCCTAGGAGATACATTTTCGGCAAAGCATAGATTTGAAAATTTTCTTTTGGCTTGTTTTCTTTGATTTTTTTTTTTTTTACAAAATATGTTCTGCATTTTGCAGAAAACAATGTTGTGGGTGGCATAATTTATATGCTGTGCAGTCCTATGCTGAAAACAGTACAAGAAGTGGTGAAGGGATGGGAAGGGGAAGATATCTGTATGGGGAAGGAAGGGGCCTTGTTATTTAATTTCTGCTTTTTGGTTTTTACTGCATAAGTGTCATATTTTTAAAAACTTCCTTTTTCAAGAAAGTTGAGACCTAGAAACAAATGAAGAGAAAGAGGCATGACAGGCCTTTAAATGATAATTTATGTGTTGCTAAATAAATAAGTCTATATAATTCACTCCAGAGAAACCTCTTATTCTTCTGTTGATTTCTCAACTCCAGTTCTCTTCTCTGTTTTCTTATGTTATCCCATTCAATTGCTCCTTCCTTCTTCCCTCCTTCTATCAGAACCTAGAAGTCATAGACAACACGATTTTGGGATCACTAGGAAACTTAATTCTTCTCTGATCACTTATCAATTATGGACTCGTAAGATCTCTGTAAACTCAGTTCCATCAACTGTGTAGGGATATGGCAGAGCAAATAACTCTAGGGAATGTAGCATAATTATTACCTTAGCTTGGGGTCCATCTACTTGCCACTTATAGGCCAGAACCCCAGGGAAGAGTTGGCGGGAGGAAACTGGGTTTAATCAGAAGCCTGATGAAATGGTGGACTATTGTTTCAAAGGCCCTCTCCCAGAATTATGAAGAAGAAGGGACTTATATGTAGAATACAAAGAAAAGGGAGATGCTAAAGGGTCTGCATCAGTGGGATTTTAGAGAAATTAGACAGAGAGTTTTCCAGAAATTGCATTCACACCCCTTTTTCTTCCAAGTTTGGTCTTGACCAGATCTGTCATGGTGCTGGTGGACATGCATTTTGTGAGGGTAAAGAGGCTGTGGCCTAACCCTTTTCTTTCTTTGATCTCCATCTTGGTCTCAGCTGGTTTCACCTGGATTTCTAATTTTGTCTGGTAAGAAAAGATAAACAGGAGCAGGGCAGGGACAGGAACTTATGGTTACCAGACAAGTTGCCTCCTCTGTCTATATCCTAGTCATCATTATTGCCCACTTGGAGGAGGTCTGTCTTCTGCAACTGCTTCCTCTTATTAGGAGTGGAGGTTTGGGGCCCATAGAGAAGCAGAATCTTTCCCTAGCTAACTTGAGATATTACTGATTATCACATAATTGTAATCCCAATTGTTTATGACCATGAATTAGAATTATTTGGAAGTTTTAATGTCTCTGGCCTTTTGCAGTCAATGGAAACTGATTCAAGAGACAAGTGCTAAAGATCAAAAGTAGCAAACATTTGATAATAACAATGACCAGGGACCAAGTAAGGCTCCATCCATCCAAACCAGGTAGAAAGGATTCTGTTAATAATAAAAGTCAAAATAGGGTTCTGTTTTTTCAGTGTGCCTCACCTCTGGGTGTGTAGCTCAGCTCAAAGTTATTTTCACTTGCTCAGGATGTCAGATAAACTGCATCTGCAAGTACGAGCCTTAAAGAAAAAGTTTAGCTAAGTTATATTTTCTTCCTTTGTGTCTTTAGGGTCTCAAATCTTAGTCTCAGTTCCATAATCAGTTCAATTCAAAACAAAGTAAAACTACTTTGGCATCACAGCCTCTTTGGCTGTGAGGTGCAGGTGTAACTGTACACCTGTGGGCCGGCTTTGAAGCCACTCAGAGAGGAGCAGGCAGTTCTGTGGTACAAATGACAAACACCCTTCTTTCCCTCATTCTCTCCATCTCCAGTACTAATTACCACACATCTAATACTCTGCTGGCACACATCTCTCTTTAATTGTGCCACTTAAAATGCTGCTGGCCCTTTTTTTCTTATTAAAATGAAAATTAGAAACACAGTAGCAAAGCAGAGTTAATTGATGTATATTTAGGAGAAGTAAGAATCTTTCAGACTCTAACCTCGTATTATCTAAGAAAAGATGAACGATTTGTCTTTAATTCTTGATGGTATTAAGCCCAATTTTTTTATTTCCTAATTTGAAAAAAATGTCTGAAACCTTCACCAGGACAAAGAGGAGTTCCTTTTTTATAAAGCACTCATTAAAACCCTTAGTCAATTATCTGTGTTTATAGTGAACCCATTAGAATTTATTTTAATTTTTAAAGATTTATTTGTATTTATTTATGCATACAAGAACTTTGGTGTAGGCCAGAGGTATGAGGGGAGGGGTGAGAAGATTCACCAGAACAGAGTGGGGAGCAGAACAGGCAGATCTACTGAAATACGCTGCTGAGTTGAGCAGCGGCTGAGACAGGAGAGGTCTGCTGTGCCGTGTGGGTCAGCTCACTGACCTGGGATCAAACTCATGCTGCAGTGACTGGCAATAGTTGATACTGGTGACATTTAATCCCTTGAGCCACCAGGGAGCCCCGAACCCAGGAGGGGACAAAGAATAGCAACAATAATAATAATAATAATAATAATAATAATAAACTAGAAGGCAACCATAAATAATAGACATTTTGTAAGGAAAAGGGATCAAAACAGGGGAGAGAAGATCACAAGGGACTATGGTGATGGTTCACTGGTGAATTGGTGGTGGGAATTTTATGGGAAATACACAATGATGTAAAAGATACAAATAAAAAAATATATATTAAAAAATAGAATAAAGAATTTAGACTCTTAGAGCTCATCCAAATATATATGCTTACTGACTTTTACTACATTTATGGTGAGACTAACAAAGCCAAATATTTACTTGTTGCCAGTTGCCAAGTGTGAAGATAATACATTCCACTAAGCGGAGAATGTGACTTAACTATATCTTTCGAGTATGTATATCACTACCTCCCTGCCTGAACCACACCATTAGGAGAGCAAAGAAAAATGCAGGTGTGAAAATAACAATGGAACTTCCTATGAGGATTGTAACTTGTAATCAAGGGAGGACCAGTAATCAGAAATAGTCAAGGGAACCCCTGCTCCCTTTGCAACATCTCCTTTGGGGTCATTGCAATGCTGTTCCTCCTCTAATTAACCCAGATTCCATGGACTGTTGCCACTGTGGTTTAGGAAGAGGAGCAATGGACCCCAAGATGAGTGAGTGGGTGAATGAAGGAGCAACTGTGGGTGTTTTTAAAAAGAGGGCAATGCGTCAATCCCTTCTTCCTGGTGACATGCCTGTTGATCACCTCCCACCTTCTCAGTGGAGTATTTGAGGGCAAATCTGAAAGTCATATCCTGGAGGAGTGCTAAGAAGAAAAAGTAACCACAACAAAAAAGTCCGACAGGGATTGAGCCTAGAGCAATGATACAACGCTAAACAGAAGGTAGCAAAGAAAAGAGCAGAGCAGGGAGCAGCCATATAAGCGGGGGGTTGATGGGGTGAAGAAATTCAGGAGATCAGGTACAGAAGCTTACAGTTGCTTTTGTACTACTAGCAACCTTCCAGACATTCATTTGAAGGGCTGCAGAGGCCTGAGTAGGGTAGTAGGGAAAATAAATCTGGCATCCTCCCTGAACTTTTGTGCTGGGTCAGTATGTTGTCACTTTAGCACTAGACACACAATGTTGAGTGGCACTTAGATCACCTGTCTGCCTGTTCTTCCTTTGCCATATCTTTCCCATAGTCAGCATTCAGTATCTGAACAAAAGATATCTGTATATCTGTTTAAAACCTTTGGATTCATAAGTCACTGGAAAGCTGGATGTGCCCCACCCCCATGGAAATTCAAAATTCTAACAATCAAATTGCAAACAAAAGAATATGGGAAGCCAACAGAGTTCTGATATTTTACCTGTGGAGAAATGTTAATGCCTATTTTGAAATGTTAATTTTGTGTAAAAATAGTTTTGTTGTAATTGAGCCCTGAGCATATGCTGAACCTTCGAGTTCTTCAATTATGCCTGAGGACCAAGTGGAGGGAACACACTTCTTGTGCTTCCTCTATTGATGGATTTTAGGTATAATGCTTTAGCAAATTTTTTATCCAAAAAAACAAACTGCTTAAACTTTCTCATTATTCTACCCTTTCAGTGACTTCCAGCTTTCTAAAGCAACAAATTTACAATTTATTTCTTCCTCACTTCTTCATTTTAAAAATGTTGCTTATTTTAAGATCAGCTGTGGGGAATCTCTTTTAGAGCTCTGGTTGAACACATTGTCTGAATGTAACTTATGCCATCTGAATAGATGTTGTTGAACTACCCCCCTAAATTATACACAGTATTATAAACCAATGTTACCTCAGTAAAAAGTAAGTAAATAAATACAATGAAGATTACAAGTGTTATTATACAAAACATTTTGTAAAAATATTTTTAAAATGTTGATTAGTAATGTGTAACACTTGAAAAACATATCAAACCCCTTTTTATGACTATTAAGTTTAAAATTCAAAACTTCCTAGAAAAGCGTGAGCACCATGAATAAATCTGTCAGCACCTTGAAATAAAAAGATAATTTATATCATTTCAATAAATATTTTGCTACTATAAAAGAACAAATGTGTATGTAATGATAATGTATAATAAAAGTTGAAGTCTTTACTGTGCAAAATTTATATCAAGTAAGGTTTCTCAACTGATTTGGTTTATAATTTATTTACCATATTATAACCAGCTAATACCAAGTCTCTGGGAAACAGTAACTTACTATTTGATACAGTGGAAGGAGTTCTTGGATGGAGTATATAAATTCCTTAAATTGAAGCTTTGAAAGTTCTGCCAGTCTTTTGCGTATCCCAATAGAAAACGTTCCCACATTCTTCAGTTCTTTAGCCCAGATGTTATCAGCAGAGGACAAGAAGTAGAACAAGTGTTAAGTCCTTGATACAAATCCCAGCTTTATCACATGTATGATCTGGGCCGGTTTCCCTAATATCATTAGATCTTAGTTTTCTAGTCTGAATAATAGTATTAATAATCAAATATACCAGGTCAGATCTACTAGCGTAAATATACTAGGTATATAAATAGCTATCATTCTGTTGTTGCTATTATTACTATTATTAATAATATACTAATACTATATATTTTAAGCTTAAACCCCAATAAATATTAATAACTTAAATAATACTAACCATGAAGCAAAGATGTTTGGCTAGTATTTTATATTATGAGTCATAAATCTTCATAATGCATGGAAATTTCAGAGTATAAATGCTAAATTGATAAACTGAAACATAAATTTGTGATTTTTTTAATTCTTCATCTCTTTTATAGCTTTCCCTTCCTCTCACTTCTCATTAAATGCCCTTGGGGTCTATCGTCAGTCACATTGCCTTTACAAACTTCCTAAATACAAAGTACATATGCTACATTCTGGATGATTTCATGACTTTACATTATCCTTCCCATCAAGTCCAAATTTTTTACAAGATGCTCCACAGTCTGTCTGTGATCACTTCTCTCACCTCATTTTGTAGTCTACTTCTCCTGAAACACCAAGTCCCAGTGAAAATGTCCTTTCTAAAGATTTGAGCACATTTGCCTCGACAGCTCTGCAAATGCCATTTCCTCATTCTCAAACATTTATCCCACATCTTTTCCCAGAGTGACTTCTATTCCTCCTTCAGGTCTGAATATAAATCCTTCAAGTGTCTGTTTCCATATATTTAGCCTCAAGTTAACTAACCCTCCTCCCATGTGTCCCATAGTACTTTGTGATTTCTTTGTCAAATATGTTACCCTAACTATTGTTAAATTCTGTGCCTTTGTCATCTCATTATTTAACGTCTGTAATAGCATGCACTCTGTCTTGCCTGTTGAGTTTCCTGAGCTAAGACAATAACTGCCACATAATCACACTTAATAAATGTCAGTGAATGAATCAGCTTCCCTTGTATGGCAGTGACTTCAAATTCTGGATTTAAAACTCAGTTCTCACTCCTGAGCCAGACTCATTTACATAGTATATCTTGGATGTACTATTTGTAACTCCAGTCACAATATTCCAAAAGTAATCTATGACCTATCCACTTAAACTAAATTTTGTTCATACATTTTCTATCCCAGAACTTGATGTTCTACCTTGCATACTAGAAAAAAAGCCTTTTTACTCTTTTTTTCTCCCTTACACTGGTCAACAAATTATTACAAAAGTCATGTTACTGAAATAAAATTAGTCATTTCCTATCAATTTGTATGTGTTCAACACAAATATGACAGTCAAATTCTAATTCTGGCTCTAGGTTTTTAGTAATCTGCAGTAAATGGATGTTTACATCATGAAATGCATGCCAATAGTAATAGGCCGACGGTTAATACCTGTAAAAAATCAAGTCACAGACTACTACTTCTTTTTTTTCGCTTGTCTTTCGTACAGCTGTTCAGGAGCATCTCTGGGGAGTGTCCAGCAGTAGTCAGCCAGAATTGTAGTGGACCATTTTCCCTGATATCTTTGTTCCATTGATGCGATCTCCTGATGAAAACATTCGCCATGTTCCCACTAACCATACCACAATTTTCAGGGAAGAACTCCAGATGGGAATGAAGGAAGTGGATCTTTAGAGACATATTGCAGCCACGTTTCTGATACTGCATCAGCATATCTTCTACTAGTTCCTTGTAGTTTTCTGCCCTAACATTCCCAAGAAAGTTTGTAGACACTAGGCGAAAAGCATTCCATGCTTGTTTTGCATCACTCTGCAGCAAGTTGTTGAACCGGTCATCTTTGAAGTGCTCGCGAATCTGAGGGCCCATAAAAACTCCCTCTTTAATCTTTGCTTCGCTGAGTCGAGGAAATTTTTCATGCAGGTATCGAAAAGCTGGAGAGGTCCGGTCCATGATTTTCATGAAATTCTTCATCAAACCTATTTTGATGTGAAGGGGTGGTAGCAGGATTTTGTGAGCCTCGACCAGAGCTAGGTGCTGGATATTCTTCTCTGTAACTGATACAGAGTCCATTCTTCCGCAAGTAGTGCAATTCACTTGCTCGGCTATCCCACTCACATAAGGAACACATGTATTTTGTATTTCCCAGCTGCAGTCCCATTAAAAGGGCAACTAGCTTCAAATCACCACGGAAGTGGTAGCTGTACTTGTTAAATTTAATTGAATTCAGTAGCTGCTTTAAGTGATCGTATGTCTCTTTCATGTGGACAGCATGTGCTACTGGAATAGATGGAAGATGGTTTCCATTGTGCAAAAGCACAGCCTTAAGACTCAGTTTGGAAGAGTCCAGAAATAGTCTCCATTCTTGTGGGCCATGAGTGATTTCTAAGGCATTCAGAGGCCCTCAATATCAGAACAGAATACCAGAGTACTTTCCTTTCTGAAGAAGGGCTCCAACGGCTGGTGGCTCTTTCGATATAAACTAATTGTGACTTCTTCTTCTAGAAGACTCCACTGTTGGAGTCTTGATCCTAGCAATCCTGCCTTGTTCTTGGCTCAGTCCAAATCACGAACCAGGTCATTTAGTTCTTCCTGTGTTAGTCTGTGTAGAGTTGATGATGCACCACAGTGAAAAATCTGGATCACTGCATGCTGATGGAACAGGAGAAGAACAGGTCGGCTCCCCCTTGTCCTCATCAGATGAATCAAGAGAATATTCTTCGGAGGTTCTGGAATAGGAAGTCCCTCACCATGCGGAACTGGTCTCAATGCAGACAGAATGTTTGGGTAGCCTCTTCTCGACTTCTTTTGCTTCGTTATTCCACTAGAAAGAGGAGCAACCAAACAGAAATAACAATCTTTTATGTGGTTGCTTGGCTCTCTCCACGCCATGGCGACTACAAACAGCATTGATGGTCTTTTGACATTGAACCACCATGAAAGCTGTGTTGTACATGTAGCCCAGCACAGATGTGGGACCCGAGGCTTGTCTTGGTCACCAGCCTTGCATCCCAAGTAAAGATGATAAGCCCTCCTTCACTTGAGAAGTGATACTTTTCTTCTAGTTGGCAAATGTCACTTCCCCACAAATAGAGCAGAAATTGCCCACACTATTAACGCACTTTTGAGGCATTACTCTTCTGTATTTTGCCTAAATGGATA
The DNA here is from genome assembly GCA_004024925.1 of Scalopus aquaticus. NCBI lineage: Eukaryota > Metazoa > Chordata > Mammalia > Eulipotyphla > Talpidae > Scalopus > Scalopus aquaticus. The sequence goes on along the minus strand of PVIJ01004001.1, from coordinate 52,862 downwards.
AAATAATAACAGTTCTCTGGAACAGTAGCTTAAAGTGTCTCGCACAAAGTCTGAAATATTTTCAATGCTCTTCTTTCCAGTAGGGCTTTCTATAGTGCAGTGCTGATGTCAACTTACTTCAGCAGCCGCCTGGCAGTAGTATTGCATTACATCAGAAAATGATGCAGTCAACTGTGGATGATGTGTGCATGATGGTATTATGCAATGCGATGTAATATGACATCATTCTAGGCTGATTTAGGATGTTGTTGCAGTCCTACTGGATAAATTTACTCGGTGAAACGTAAAATGAATTATATGAAATATCCTCAAAATGAGAGCTAATAAAAAATTTTAAAGGTTATATTCATGTTCAGTACCTCAAGATACCACAGATTAGGGCCTTTTTAAGTCAGTAACAATCTCAATGTTGACCAGCGTATTCAAGGACCTGCTTTCACCATGTCATTTCTTTAAAGTTGTAGTTTCCAAGTGCCTGTGAACAACTTTATTTTTAACAGGCAGATAAAGTTTACTACAGTTGAAATTAAGAATCTTTGTATTCATCAAATACAAAATGAAAGGAATGAAAAACAACAAAATGGCGGTGGGAAGATATTTGGAATACATAAAGCTTAAAAGAGAGAAGTATGGAGAATATATACAGATCTCTAACATAACATTAAGAAAAATCCGAGCTCAACAGAAATATTGGGAAAAGACTTGAACAGACTTGAACAGAAATTGCACAAAGTATAATAAATCAGTAATCAAAGAAACACAATAAAAATACAACAAGGAAATGTCAAATCTTAGAAATCTAATACAGAACTGAAGCTATCAACTGAGGCAGTATACTAGGAGGGGGATAAGAGGGTGATGTGGTAACATCCATCTGAAGGGGTATGCACATATACCAAATCATATACATTGTTGTAAACCAATGTTATCTCACTAAAAATAAGTACTTTTTTGTAGTATATTATTAATGAAAATTTTTCTTACCACTTAATATTTTTACAGCTCCCATTTATTTTTTAAAAATATCTTTTACATTATTGTGTATTCCCTGTAAAATTCCCACCACCGATTCACCCATGAACCTTCGCCATAGTCCCTTGTGCTCTTTTCTTCCCCATTTTGAACCCTCCCCCCCCACCTTGCAGAATGTCTCTTCTTTATGGTTGCCTGCTATTTTTTTAAATTGTTTCATTGTTATTTTTTTCCTCCTGATCCCTTATTTGGTTCCCCTATATTCCTCCTATAAATGAAACCATTTGATATTTTTCTTTTTCCTTCTGGCTTATTTCACTGAGCATGATCCCTTCCAGCTCCACTCATGTTACTGCGAATGGCATTCAGTTTGATGAATGAATAGTGTTCTATTGTGTATATGTACCACATCTTCTTGATACAGTCATCTATTTTTGGGCATTTGGGTTGATTCCATATCTTAGCTATTGTAAATAGTACTGCAATAAACATAGGGGTGCAGGTATCTTTTTGAATTAATGTTTTTGTGTCCTTTGGGTAGATTCCTAGGTGTGGAATTGCTGGGTCATATGGTAGCTCCAATGCAATAAAAATAAGTACTTTTTAAAAAAGGGACTGGGGTCTAATGCATGAATAAGTATCATCAATTAATCCAGAGGTGAGATGGTCATTTCAAGGAGAAGAAAGAGTATGCGCAAAAGAACACAGATGTAGTAGTAGCAGCACGGTAAGTTTGGTGTAATATGTTTTCACTCAGAAATTAAGACCTAATCTCAACAGGTCTTTAAAGAAATATTTTCTAATTTAGTGAATTCTAGAGGTGGAGGTGGGCAGTGTGAAAACTGAAAACGTATCAACAACTTTAAATGAGGACTTAATTGCACTTACTTTTGCTACTGTAGTGTAAAGGCAGTATAGAGTATAGATATCTAAAAGAACAAGTGTGGCTGTGTTCCAATAAAACTTTATTTACATATAAAGGTTGCTGGCCATACCTGATTGATAAGCTATAGTTTGACATTTTTTCTAAAAGTAAAGAGTGGAAATTTCAGATCTATGTGAAGACTCGTATTAACCGGTGATCATAGTATTATGTTCCCAACAGCACAGTTCTTAAACTTGGTCCTTCTCATGCTCTCCAGCATCATTCTTTCCACATTTATTTCCACTAAGCTACTCATTTTCTCATCAGTAATTTCTTTAACATGCTGGCCCCAGTGCTTCTTTCAAACTCACTCTGATTTCTCAAAGGCATAAATTCAGGTTCTTACTCCAGTATCTTACTCTTGTTATTGTTGTCGATGCAATTCTATTATCGTATTTTCTTTTAACATTGGTCTATGTCTTTTAAACTTAAAGATATGTGTTCAGGGCTAAATCGGAGTCTTTCTCTATGCTGGATCAGAAAAACATTGGGTACAGTGATCCCTTCCACTTTGTACCCCAAGTTAACGAATATTGAGTTCAGTGGCATCATGGCGTGCACTAATATGGCATGTGTTTTAAATACGCCTTTCAAAGTTGTGTTGCTTTAATGGTTCTCTGCCTTTTTTGGGCCTGTGTGAGTCTCTGTACAGCCAGAGGGCTGATGTCACCATGGTTACATACTTCTAGGGGATGAACACCTTGCCCAATGGAAGGTGTTCACTTTATTCTGACAACTGCATGTCTTTAACTGGTCTCTTGGCTCTAGTAAGGATAAACCTACCCTGCTCCCATGCTTTTAGACAAGAAACAATAATTTTCAGTCTAGGTGCTACAAAGAATACTGCTGCTTAAGAAAATAACAATTCCCTTTAAGCCTTTTTCCCTCGCTGTACTGCTTTTCACAAACAATCTGCCTTTCCCTGACTATAGTAAAATGAGGTGACATATGTTTAATATCTCAATTTCAAATTTGTCATTTTAATTGAATAGTCATTTTGACTATTTAAAATCTGCAGATTCCTTAATGTATTTCCTATATTTCTGATGTAAACCAAGGTAGATTGCAGAGTTTTGGGGGATGGGGAAAAGAAACATGGAAAAAGGAAGAAGCTATTTCTAATATAAATTTACTTTAGATAGACAATTTTCAGACTTACTAGGCATGTGGATTCTATGACTAGATATGCCATTTATTTCCTAATAATTGAGTGAAAACTTAGAAAATATAATACAGATAATATGCAATTCACAAAATGAAATAACTGAAATGCTTTTAATAACATACATTTCAGGTAAAAAAATACATGAAAATTAATCATTGAGCTTAATATGAACTACAGAAAAAAAAAATAAACTCTTTAAGGATACAGCACCAACAAAGATGTTAGCTTTAATTTAGTATGCTATTATCTATTTCTGTATTGGCCTTCAAAGGTTGTGTTGAGAATATTTTAAGATACTTACAAGTAGAAGAGCTTTTTAAATGAGTCATAGTTTAAATCTACCCTAAGTTAGAACTGATAGAAATGTTCTTCTGAAATTCATGAAAAGAGCTAAATGATTTCCAGTGACGTGGGAGAGAGAGTAGCAGGTACTCAAATAAAATATTCTCTAATAAAGTCCTTTTTTGGCATGACATAGGTAGGCAAAAATGTAAAAGGCCCAGAAAGCAACAAACCTCACAAAATTATTTTCTCTATATTCCAAATTAAAGTGACAAGCGGTTTTATTTATTTTGATTATCTTGAGGAGAGAATGTTTGCTTGTTATGATGTTAATCTAGCATATATTAAAACAGACTAAAACATTTAGAATGAACTGGAATACTAAGAATGTAATCTTTTGATAACAATGACTACAGTCTTTGCATACTTAAATCTTCTTGTCTGTTCCAGCAGTTCAGTAGATCTTTTTTATTCCTCCATGAATCAGTGATTCTAGTTACATTCTAGACTCTAAGGACTTTCACGAAGTAATTTACATAAATACACACTACTCAGGGACAAATTAAAAGCTTGGTGAAATCTTAGTGAAAATGGTATGGTGAACATCACACCCATACCACTGGCCTCAGCTTCTACCTCCCAAAAAACCCCATGTACCAAAGGCTTTAATCACACCAAACTTCTTACCATCTTCATATTCTATGAAGTCCATGAATGTTCCCCTCCAAGCTTCAGTTTGAGTTGCCTATACTCCCCTGGTTGAATAATGAAATCTATCACTTTGAACCTGATATCTGCCTCATTTTATTTTATATTTCTACCCCTGATGGATAAGCACATACCACATATTAAAATATTGTCCTTCAATTAAATTCAATACTTCTGTAATGATGACCTCAAATACTTCTTTCTGCCAATTTTTTTCTATATAACATTTGGTAAGATGTAGCAGCTACGATGTAAAAAATACTTGAAGCTAACAAAAAGATATTCTGTGGCAGGTATGTTTCCAAAAGAAACTAGTACATCACAGATGAAAGTTTGGTACATGTGATAAATCAAAAAGTCATTATTATCACAAACCAATTAGAGACAAAATCACCCAGAAAATAATTGTCAAATTATTACATTGACTCTAAGCAAAAATTAATCAAAGAAATCCTGACCTACAGAGTTTAAATATTAAGACTTCCCAAAGGAGTATGAGGAAGAATTATCTTGGGGAGGCATATGCACACTCAGACATGTGCAGTATCACTACCTTTACCGGAATAACTAGAATTGCTTCCGACACATTTGTGTGCCCATGATTTTTTACACAGGTTAACTCTATTAGACAACGCCACAATGTAAAATAATCATAGGCTTTCCTTTCTTAATGGAAATCTATACACACATTGCAAACTATATCTTATGAGACATATTTGGTTCCCTATCTTTTTATGTTCTGTAAGAAATGAATTATATTTTTAAATGCTTGGAGCAGTCAAAATAAAGGTAGGATTCATGACATATGGACATGATGTAAAATTCAAATTTCTGCCTTGATAGAGTCTTATTAGGACACAGGCACACTCATTCATATATTAATTAATGGTTGCTTTTCACTATAGCATCAGAGTTGAGCAGCTGTGCAGAAACCATATGGTGAGCAGTGTGTGAAGTATCTACCTGGCCCTTGACAGAAAATGGTTGCTTACACTTAACATAATCCACTCTCCCTCAGTAAGGCATAAAGAATATCATGTAAACTTTTCTTGCTATACAAAATAACATACTAGTACTTTATACATTTGCAGTATATTTGTTATTATCTGCAGCTGAAACTATTATTATTTGATAGACAAATTAAGAGAGCAGTTTATAATAATCTTCCATGGCATCTCCTTAGAAATATAACACTTTACATGAGTATCTTAAGAAGCTGCTCTTTATAAATACATAGGGGATACTGTCTGTCAAATATTTGGTTGGTACAATGAATAATTTCTGTACCCTTGGAGATTTTAACGCACAGAAGGACATATCTGAGGCCTGTGTTGCGGACATTTCATTCTGGTAAGTCCATGGAAGATGTTTTTAAGGAAGACAGTGCTGGAGTCAAGAAAAAGGTGATTGACAAAGGAAAAAAGAGAGGCAGAGAAAGACTGCAGCAGTCACCCTCTCCAAATCCATATTGCATGTACTTGCATGGAAGAGGGGATGCATTTGACATATTTTGGGGACACATTTGGCAGGATTGATGATTGGTTGGATATAACTGATAACACTGGTCAACAGTGAGAGCGTTACTGACTTAAAAAGTCCTGATCTGTAATATCTTGAGGTGCTGAACATGAATATAACCCTGAAAAAATTTTATTAGCTCTCATTTTGAAGATATTTCATACAATTCATTTTATGTTTCACCATGTAAATTTATCCAGTAGGACTGCAACAACACCCTAAATCAGCCTAGAATGATGTCATATTGCATCGCATTGCATAATACCATCATGCACACATCATCCAGAGTTGACTGCATCATTTTCTGATGCACTGCAATACTACAGCCAGGCGGCTGCTGAAGTAAGCTGACATCAGCACTGCACTATAGAAAGCACTATTGGAAAGGTGGAGCATTGAAAATATTTCAGACTTTGTGCGAGACAGTTTAAGCTACTGTTCCACAGAACTGTTATTATTTTATCCATTTAGGCAAAATACAGAACAGTAATGCCTCAAAAGTGTGTTAATAGTGTGGACAATTTCTGCTCTATTTGTGGGGAAGTGGCATTTGCCAACCAGAAGAAAAGTATCACTTCTCAAGTGAAGAAGGGCTTATCATCTTTACTTGGGATGCAAGGCTGGTGACCAAGACATGCCTCGGGTCCCACATCTGTGCTGGGCTACATGTACAACACAGCTTTCATGGTGGTTCAGTGTCAAAAGACAATCAATGCCGTTTGCAGTGCCCATGGCGTGGAGCAACCACACCATTTTATGTGGCCAAGCAACCACATAAAAGACTGTTACTTCTGCTTGGTTGCTGCTCTTTCTAGTGGAATAACGAAGCAAAAGAAGTCGAGAAGAGGCTACCCAAACATTCTGTCTGCATTGAGACCAGTTCCGCGTGGTGAGGGACTTCCTATTCCAGAACCTCCAAAGAATATTCTCTTGATTCATCTGATGAGGACAAGGGGGAGCCGACCTGTTCTTCTCCTGTTCCATCAACATGCAGTGATCCAGATTTTCACTGTGGTGCATCATCAACCCCACGCAGACTAACACAGGAAGAACAAAATGACCTGGTTCGTGATTTGGACTGAGCCAAGAACAAGGCAGGATTGCTAGGATCAAGACTCCAACAGTGGAGTCTTCTAGAAGAAGATGTCACAATTACTTTCTATCGAAAGAGCCACCAGCAGTTGGAGCCTTTCTACAGAGGGGAAAGTACTCTGGTATTCTGTTCTGATATTGAGGGCCTCTGAATGCCTTAGAAATCACTCATGGCCCACAAGAATGGAGACTATTTCTGGACTCTTCCAAACTGAGTCTTAAGGCTGTGCTTTTGCACAATGGAAACCGTCTTCCATCTATTCCAGTAGTGCATGCTGTCCTCATGAAAGAGACATACGATCACTTAAAGCAGCTACTGAATTCCATTAAATTTAGCAAGTACAGCTACCACTTCTGTGATGATTTGAAGCTAGTTGCCCTTTTAATGGGACTGCAGCTGGGAAATACAAAATACATGTGTTTCTTATGTGAGTGGGATAGCCGAGCAAGTGAATTGCACTACTTGTGGAAGAATGGACTCGCAGACAAAATGTATCAGTTACAGAGAAGAATGTCCAGCACCCAGCTCTGGTCGAGGCTCATAAAATCCTGCTACCACCCCTTCACATCAAAATAGGTTTGATGAAGAATTTCATGAAAGCCATGGACCGGACGTCGCCAGCTTTTCGATACCTGCATGAAAAATTTTCTCGACTCAGCGAAGCAAAGAGTAAAGAGGGAGTTTTTATGGGTCCTCAGATTCGCGAGCACTTCAAAGATGACCGGTTCAACAACTTGCTGCAGAGTGATGCGAAACAAGCATGGAATGCTTTTCGCCTAGTGTCTACAAACTTTCTTGGGAATGTTAGGGCAGAAAACTACAAGGAACTAGTAGAACACACGCTGATGCAGTATCAGAAACTTGGCTGCAATATGTCTCTAAAGATCCACTTCCTTCATTCCCATCTGGATTTCTTCCCTGAAAACTGTGGTATGGTTAGTGGGAACATGGCGAATGTTTTCATCAAGAGATCACATCAATGGAACAAAGGTATCAGGGAAAATGTCCACTACAATTCTGACTGACTACTGCTGGACACTCCCCAGAGATGCTCCTGAACAGCTGTACAAGAGACAAGCGACAAAATCGAAGTAGTGTGACTTGATTTTTTACAGGTATTAACCGTCGGCCTATTACTATTGGCATGCATTTCGTGATGTAAACATCCATTTATTGCAGATTACAAAAAGAACTAGAGCCATAATTAGCATTTGACTGTCATATTCGTGTCGAACTCATACAAATTGATCGGAAATGACTAATTTTATTTCAGTAACATGACTTTTGTAAAAATTTGCCGACCAATGATATCATTGTGGTTTTGTTCAGAGTCGGTGGGAATTACTTAATTTTCATCAATGTTGTAACAAAACAACATTATTTGAAGACCTGCTGTAGTTGCAACAGAGACTGTATAGCCCATGGAGTCGAAAATACTGAGTTTACAGATTTCTGTCAACTTCTTTGGCTTTATAATCTTTATTGAAATTTTCTACTACTCTAGAATCCTCCCATATGAAAAAGATACTTAAGTCTCTGTTTTGTTCTGTGTATACTTTCATTACTAAGTAAGCCAAATTTGCACAATATAAAAATATCATCTAAAATGTATTCAGGAAAGTTTCTCAGTAAGTACTTGTGAAGTTGATTTCATAATCTATATAGGAGTGTGACTGTGGGTGCCCAGGGAAGTAGCATAATAGTTGCTCTTTACTATGACTGAAATGCTTTTTCTGCAAATGTAAGAAGACCTCACCCCTCTCCTCTTCAAGTCTTTGGTTAATGTCACCTGCTCAGTGAGATCCTCTTTGGCCACCTCTGTTCTCTATCCTGGCAGTCCCCATTCTCCTTACCTGCTATATCTCTGGCTATATCACATCTCACCAACTCTATGTCCTTTCCTCCTTACATACATTACACTGACCTTACAACAGAGCATTTTGTTATTTACTCATTTCTGTCCCCAGTGTCTAGCATTGTACCTGGCACATAGAAAGTGCATAGTATATATACATCAAGTGAAATTTGACAAATGAGCAAAAACTTAGCAAGAATAATAACGAAAGAAGTAAAAGACTGTGACATGTGTGATTGTCTAATAGCACAGGAGAGGATGGTCTGGAGCCCCTGAGGGCCAAGAATGAATGAACAAAAGTGCTTAGCATCTAGGTCATTATAGGGGGTTCATGGAGTACCTGATATCTTTGTCACCAAAATTGTTTGAACAAGTAAAGTATATTTTTATTTTAGATCTTAACTCTTATTACTTTATTAATGAAAAATGGCCTAATAAGTAGCAAGCACTTATATAGCTTATATAGTACTTACCATGTGCAGGCAAAAACTTGCAGAAAAACTACAAATCGGAGACATCAGCAGGGGAGGCGGAGGAAGAGGAATCAAAACGGGAGGGAAGAGCTCAAGAGACTATGGTGACAGCTCATGGGTGTCTTGGTGGTAGTAAGTTTATGGGGATTGCACCTGAGAGGAGAATGAACAATGATGTAAAAACTATATAAATATAAAAAAAATTTTTGAAATTAAAAATGTTCTAAAAGTTTTTCCCATAAATACTAATTTTCTGTTCACAACATTCTGAAGTAGATGGTATTATTTCCACTTTACAGATGAGAAAACTGAGGCCTAAAGATGTTGAATAGCTTGTTCAGATTCACACAGCAATTTAGTGACTGATCAAGGTTTGAGATTTGGGCAATTTGAGTTCAAAATCTGTGTTTTTTAAGGAACTGTAGTGATAGTTCACAGATGATGCACTAGTGGGAGAATAATGGGGACTATACCTGAGGGCAAAAATCAAATATTGTACAAAAATGAACAACAATGTAAGAAAAAAATTTAAATAAATAAACATTACAAAAAAAATAAATAATTAAACTGTTCTACTATGGGGACTATATCTGAGGGAAGAAACCAAATACTGTATTAAAATGAACAACAATGTAAGAAAATAAGTAAACTTGGGGGGGGAAATCTGTGCTCTTAAACGCTACCAATGAGGACCACCTTCAGTTTGAATCAGACATTGCCATGGAAGATAGCAGAGTAGGCAGGGCCTAGCCACTTACATGTCACTGTGCAGCTTCAGGTAACCCCCGGAGTTCCTGAAAGTTTCAAAAGCACAACCAGTCAGAGACCCAAATATTCCATTTTTTACACATTTACAGCATGGCCATCTGAGTCCTGCAGCTGCCGTTATGGTCTTTTATGTGGTCACAGGTTTTGTCTGTGCAACCGGTGTGCTTAATAGGGGTGACAGAGGAGAGGACAGTGGGGACTGCCAGCCCCAGGAGGTTCTGCCAACTTTCATGCTGAACTTCAAGTACATGCAAGTGCCAATTTTCTTCTAAATGTATTTTTATTTTAAAAAAAAGTTGTTTTCTAAAAGACATCATCTGTGGATGGATGAAGGATGATATTGGCATATAAAACGGTGGCATTAGTAGAGTTAAAAATGAAAATTTGGTCTTAAAACTAAAGGCGTAAGAGTGATGAAATCAGTTACATCAAGGAATGACCACATTGAATGCCAAGTAAACAACAACCCATATTTCTATTTTTGGGAGTCAGTGTTATTTAGAATTTCACGTAAAAAAGAATTTAAACTAAAAGAAGAAATTAACCACACCCAGACCTTAAAATACAATAGGACACACTTAGCAGTTTCTATGAATAGATGTTTCAATGACCATAGCAATGCTTTGTTGAGAGGACACTCCAGCCTCCTATCATTTAAGTCATTCAGCTGAGTTAAACAGATACTGTGGATGATCATCTGTGTGCTAGATAAATATACATGTACATTATGTATTTGAATAGAAAAGGAAAACAGAACACAAATCACTTAATAGAAAGTATACCAGGTAAATTACATAAAAGACAAAGAAAATGTTGGGGTGCAATGGTAGAAAACCCCATTTCAGATTCAGGACAAAGATGGGCCTTACGTAGAGGTAGAATTTGAATTAATACCCAAGACGTTATTGTGGGTTTTAAACTGGTTAAGAGGGAAGCTATTGCAGGGAGGGGAAATTCAATGTGTAAAGAGGAAAAAATTAGGTCAGAATCAGTATGAATGATTATCTGTCAACATTTGTGAGTCAGGGTCAGTAACCTGAGATACTTATGTCTAGTAAGGGATGTGTGAGCCAAGAAATAGGACTAGATTTTGTTCTGACTCCCCAGACCTATATCATGTATCATGTAACAGGTGTTTAACATTAGGTGAAACAAAATGGTGTGTAGATGAAATGACATGTAGGAGGAATGTTAAGTAAAGCAAGATGTAAAACAGTATTTGTGAAGATAACCGTACAGTGTAACCTGTGCTGTGAATGAGGTACATAGAACTCTGTGCAGAGGTATAGAGAAGAGAAATCATTTTGCCGAGAGTCAGGAGGCCTCAGAAAAGATACCATCCATTTGAGCTAAGTTGACATTAAAGACTGACTAAGAGTTTTCCAGATGATGTGGAAGGAGAAGGGCATTTCATAGAGGGAACTGTGTGTACAAGAAAATGACGTGCTTTGCAAAAAGATAACTCACTTGGTGTGTCTCAAGAAGAGACACCCCCTTGGAAAGCAAGGGTTATGCAGCTGTTTAGGAACAATAGAAACAGATAATGTCAGATTGTATATGCCCTATCAGAGAATTTGGATTCTGTACCTTAGGTAACATTACATCAATAGTTATTTTAAGATAGAAGAGTGACAGAATAAAAGTTTATGTTTTAGAAATATAACACTAAAGCAGCATAGAGAAAGAACTGTGGGTGGTAATGTTCTTTAGGCAAGAAAAACCAACAGAAAAATTACAGTGTAACATATAAACAAGTGAAAATGAGCATAGTAAAACCTATATGCATAAATGCTAAGAAGATGTCAAGTACATAAATCATCAGAGTAGGCTGGCCGTGTCATTTAGGATTTGGAAACAGATCATATTTGAAAGATTTTTCCATTTATTTTAAATAAACTGCATTGTCAATTTCTTCTTATTTCTAAACTGCCAAGTAGCCATGGACATGCCATAATTACCTGACCAACGCCCTTACTGATGCTTAGCAATTCTGCTTAGCCAAGATAAAGATTTATTTCCTCAAACCTCTAATTCCAACTATTTTTCTAAATTTTATAAGTACTAAGTTGGATTTTTCCACTCTTTTAATTCTCTGGCGATCAGGGCACTTTTTCTGAGATTATTTAATCTGAGTGCCCTCAATATTTTCCTCAGTATCAAAATACTTTGAATGCTCATCCATGCCTTCTTATGTTCTTTCTTCTTTCAGGAAATAGCCCTAGGGATTGGGAAGGTGTAGTGGAATGGAATGCTACACAATGGAATACTACTCAGTTATCTAAAAAGATAAACTTTTGCCATTTGTGACAGTGTGAATGGAACTGGAGAGGATTATGCTAAGTGAAATAAGTCAGAAGAAGAAAAACAAATACCCAGATGGTGTCACTTGTCTGTAAAATATAAGGAAGCCAAAAGGTTAGATAAAACCAAACTAAAAACAAACCCTAGAAATCTGACTACATAACTGAGGCTGCTAAAGAAAGCAAGAAAGGTCGGGGCGGGGTAGAACAAAGTGGGAAGAGAGCACAATGGACTATGGGTTCTTTGATGGTAGGTGTGGTGTAATATCAGCACCAGAATGGGTATATTCTGTACCTCTAAACCACAACAATGTAAACCAGTGCTACTTCAATAAAAAAAAATAAATAAATAAGAAGAAAGAAAGAAAAGAAAATCTCTCCTTACCATCAGTCAAGACTCCAAATGAACCCCCAATGGGAATCGCTATTAATATTTCCATTATCATCTTTAGTACTACATGTTCTCTGCCTTATATTCCTGGTCCTAAGCATAAGTATTCTTCACATTTGGTCTTTATTACTTAACTCTGCTCTCTCAACTTTCTGTGGAGTCAATAGTATTTTTTTTTCTATTGCTTTAATTGTAATTTTGATCTGAATGATTCCCTAATATGACCTCCTATACAGAATACTAAAACTTTGGTTCCTTTTCTCAAACAAATTCCTCTTAGAAGAACTAATTTAAACATGCAAAACAAATAATGCAGATAAGAGCAGAAAGTAATATACATGATTAATAAAACTTCAAAGAATTTTCACCTACTCATTTGTTGCCAAATAGGTCCCCATTCCCTCCTCCACAACCCTCCATTTACTCTTCCTTCTCCTCATCCTAAAAAAGGAAAAAATTTTCTTTTATATTTCAAATGTGCATTTCTCCATGTTTTCTATTGAAACTTCACCTTTAAAGTACAAGTAACTAACTGATATCCTAAAGGAAAGATAACCTACTTTGAAAATTGAAGAGTCTTTTCTGAGGCAGTGAGGTGAAAACCAGGATTTAAAGGATTTAAAGATGAATAAAGATTCCAAGGCAGAAGTGAAGCTTCAGTAAAAAATTAGAAGTAAAAAAGAAAAATGAGTATTCTTAAGAAGATAAATGAAGTCCAAAGTAGTTGCACCAGAAAGAGAAAGAGGAGACGAATCTAAGGGAAAAATAGCAGTAACCTCTTTTGCAAACAAAGGTTGAGCCACTATTTAAGAAACCCAACCAAAAATAGAGGGTCTATGTTAATATTATATAAAACAAACAACTAGAAACAAAACATTAAACTGAGTGCTATAATTAAATTCATAATTTATATCAAAAAGCATTATGTTCAGCCACAAACTAACACATCAAATAAACATAAGAAATTTATAAAAATAGAGAAAGTTTAAAATGTTATTCTTTATTTTATGTACAGACAGTAAATTCAAAATAAAGGGGATCTGAATAATACATTTACTTGATTTTATGAAACAAGATTAGTTATAAGAAAAATACATATTTTAAAATTCTTAATTTTTCATGAACATTTACAAAATATAAGCTATATATTAAGTTGTTATATACAACACAAATTAACAGATTCCAAAAAATAAAAAATTACAGGTCATATTTGCTAATTTAATGGATAAGAATGTATATCAATAGGAAAAAAAAAACTTTTTTAAAGAACACATCAGGGCCTCCCCGGTGGCGCAGCGGTTAAGCGCTGCACTGTGGAGCTGTCGGCAGCAGTGACGCGAGTTCGACGCCCGGCCGGGGAGAGTCCCACATGGCGCGGCAGACCTCTCCTGCCTCCCCCGCTGCTCCCCTCAGCAGTGTATTTCTGATCTGCCTGTTCTGCTACCCGCTCTGTCTCTGGTGAACCCTCTTGCAGCCCCACACCTCTGGCCTGTACCCCAGCTTGTATGCATAAATAAAATAAATCTTTAAAAAAAAATAAAGAACACATCAAAGTTCATGTAAATTTATAAAATAAAAATGTAAGAAGTGATTATTTTAATATATTGTTGTATTTAATTTTGCCAAGATTTTGTTGAGGGTTTTGCATCTATGTTCACCAAAAGTATTGGTCTGTAGTTGTGTGTGTGTATGTGTATGTGTAGTCCTTTTCTGAGTTGGGGAGCAAGTACTGATTTTATAAAATTGCATTTGATAACATTACCCTCTCAGATTTTTTCTGGAAGACTTTGAGAATAGGTATTAAATCTTCACTGAAAGCTTGAATATTTTCAGTCATAGTTCCTGTATTTCAGGTTGGTTCAAATATAGTCACTACAGAGATGCTGATTCATGGGACCAAGCCAAAATGCCCTAGATTAGGTCTTTTTAGTTTTTATTACAAGTTTCTAGGCCCAGATTTGGTAATTTTCCTAGTCCAAACAACTAAAGACCATGTTCTGCTTATGAATACTTTTCACTCATGCTTTTGAAAGGCCTCTAGTTGTTGGTTACCTGACTTTACTGCATTATAAATTCAGGGATTCCATCTGTGGATGAGAAGGTTAGGTAAGGGCACCAGCATGCACTATTCACACAGGCCCTCAGCTGTTTTTTGCAAGCCTGTGCAAATCTTTGACAAATGTCTTTTTGGTTTTAATAAGTGAAAATAAGTAAAATCTTTAAAACGCTAGTAAAGGGAGTGATATTTAAGAATGCCAATCAAGCATTGGAAGATTTTATTACTAAAAATCCCGTCGATGTTAGAGAGTATAGATCTCGGCTCATTCTCCATTTATATCATCCTAGTAAGCTGTTCGTAAAAGAATAACAGTCACATTTATAGATAATATCTCACATTTATGGATTATGCATGTCAATTCAGTAGTTATTTGAAAGCTATGGAGTGAGTTCTTTTAATGGGGCATCAACTCACTCAAGAAATCTCTTAAAATTATGTGAAAGTATGAGGATAATGGAATTACAGTGCACTGGTTACTTTCCAAAAGACAAGTGCCTCTGGTCTACCCTGACAACCTGTTACATGGTCTCTTCATGAATTGTCTTCCCCCATGCTTTAAAAGCCTTCTAGATTTTGTTACCTAGTGTTTACCACCTACTATCTACCAAGGAATAAAAAGCCAAGTTTATAAATACTGATGTAAGTGATGTGTGAAAGAAGCTCCATTCTTTAAACAAGAAAGAAAATCAACAAACTAGAATAACAGAAAATATTCCAAAAACCTAAGATATCTGATAACCTGGTAGGTTACTTATAACCTCTGTTTAGTAGACAGGGAATATTTTTTTAAACATCATACACTGTACAGTAGCCTATTTCTGTCAGTAAGATCTGCTATCATGCACATGGGTTCTCTACTCTACTATAAAAGAAGGTTATCTCCCAGTCCAAATTCTATTGCAAATGTGTCCCACACAGATACATGAAGATTTGATTATCTTACTTTATTTTTAGGTATTTTATGCAAAAGAGGACAAAGCTATAAACATTTGGGATGAAAACTAAAGGGAAAATACTGTTATTGTTATTTTTTGAAAACCTCACTAGAAATAATCTCTCTTGTCTGTTTTTGTCTCCAAATTGATGTGAATTTGTATTAAAAGTTATATAAGGTGAAATAAAAGAAAACAAGTATCACCATATTTCAATAATGAAAAATTATATGCTTTAGTCTGCAGGGGCGTGGCAAATGGAAAACACTAGCATCCCTTACCTTCTAAAAATTCAAGAATCTAATTTTTACGTATATGAATAATTTTAAGTAAAGGAAAAATATCAGAATACTCCTTTGCCGTGGCTTTCCATATCACAACTGAAGTTCAACCTGTAACACATGTCAACCATTATCTGATATTGTCATCAGTAACCTTTAAGATTTGACTCAAGTTAACAGTAAAGAACAAAAATAAACAATTTGATTTTAAATCAGTTTCAAAGTTGGTCAAATATTTATTTGTGCTGATTTAATTTTAGGAATTTGAAAATTGGCATTTGTCTCTCCTAAACTTAGTATTTGACCCAAACCCTCTGGAAATGTTAACTTGAGTCAGATATGATACTTATTCAGCTCTCCCACCCTCCCACAGCTGCCCTTTCGGTCATTCCATTGTTCCCTGGAGTTTCTAGGAACCATGTAACAGCCTGCAGCCCCATCTCATGGGTCTCCAACACTGTGCCAGGGCTTCTTATAGGTGGCGCTCCTTGTTCTCCCACTGTGTTCATCTGTCCTTGCTCCTCTTCTTGTCCTCACAATTTAGACTCTAAATTTTGTTTCTATCAGAAATGAAGTCTCTGGATAAAGAAATTGCATACCTAATTTCTTCCTCTTTTTTTCACAATTTCTGGGCTCCATTTCTTTATTTTGTTGCTCATCATGAGTAAAAGCTAATGCCTCTATATAGATTAGTTTTAGTTTCTAGAGAAAAACCCAACTGTTTCCTCATGGTTTTCTTTCAATTTATAGCGAGATTTAATTCAACTCACAGTTTTTTTAAAAATTACTTATATACCCCCCAGGAATTAAATAGGCAATAATAATTCACAGTATAACTTTTGCTAACTTTTAAAGTTCTAGTGATATCAAGGGTAAATTGTGCCCAGGTGGTCTAGGAAAAATGCATAGAAAGATATTCTTCCTGCCTCCCATAAAGGGAAGTACTTATTTCATCATTACATGTTTACTTTACAATAAACTAAACAGTATTGTGCGGTTTAAGGAATTTTACTTAAAGATTTGGAAGAGACAGTATATTTTGTAATTGTGAAATAAATCTAAACCAAAAGAGATGCCAGAGAAAACATAGATATAAGCTTCCAGTTGACTCCCTTGCTGAATTTAAGATTTTTTTTTAATCTCATCTGCAGTGATGTACTTGGCCTCTCTCTGAGTTCTTTTATCAGTTACTATGTCAATTATCTTTGGGCCTGCACAGTTTATACTTCTTTCCCATAGAGAAACTTATCCTGAGCTATGCTTCTTTCCCTTATGGTGGGTTTAAATATTTAGTAATTAATCACAAATTAATCAAAGCTAACTTTTTAATGGATGAGTCTGAGTAAATATGCAACCTGCCAAGATATGTATTGGTATTAATAGAGTATCTTATAAACAAAATGGCATATCCCAAAGTTTTTATGACAGTGTTTCTCATAGTAAGTTTGTGGATTCCTAGGGGGTCAAAGATATTCTTTCTAATCTATGGTTTCTCAAGTTCGAGAAACACTATCTTAACTTCAAGACTAAATGGAACAGAGAAAGGAGCTGGGTGAGGGTTTGGGTACTGTTGTAGGTAGATCATTTTGACCTTCTCCAGTCATACCAAGGAGCTACCACTCCTTACTCTCCACAAGCCCAGCATAACTGTTAACAAGGCAGAAGAACAATACAAGCATGTTATGGAACGTTCAAGGGCTCTGGGTCTGAACAGACCTGGCTCAGTTTTGGATTCTGGTTTAGCATGTTCGGGCTGTTTATTCAATTTTCTAAATATTGGTTAAGGCTGAAGGTTGAAGTAAATGGTGAACATAAAGTTAAATCAATACTCAACTCATTACCTGACCCATGCTAATTTCTTAACTATAGCTACTTTACTCAGAAATGAGCTTAAAACTGAGATTTTTGTGACACTAAATCCTGTTCTTTTACCTTTATAATTTTGAACTGAAAAAAAAATAGAGTAAAATAATTCAAGGAGAAATGTCTTAGCTTTACCAAACTACTTTTTTTCCAAAACTATTTACCTCTCTGTGAAAAAAAAAAAAAAGCTTTTCCAGTGCATTTAAAGGGCATTTTGAACTCATCTAATGTGAACAATTTACTGTTTGTGACTTCCAGACACTTAAAAAAGTGTAAATCCAAAATTAAGGCAACATAAAGGCACACAATCTTGTTTCCAGAGTCACTTTCAGTTTTAGCCCTACACAGCTGTCACACTGGGAATTATCCAATTGCACACAGATAGATCTCTTTCCATTCATTCAGATAATTCTGAATTCCTTTCAGAGGAAGCATAATGCCGCTGCAGAAGTATAGAGACTCAATAACGGTCATCCTAAGGAAGGATTCAACCAGTTAGAACAGCTGCTCATCAAAAATGTTGCAGAGCTTCCTTTATTAGCCATATGTTTCTTCCTTACTGTTGAAATTTCAAATTATATTGAACACTTTTTATCTAGACTTATTAAAATATTTTCTGAATTGTGTTATTCAAAATACTCCAAACCCTAAAGTAAAGAAAAACAGCTTCTGTGTATTAGTGTAAAAGAGTAAAATCCTTCCCAGGCTTCTACATAATAGAAACTGTAAGGTCAAGAGAGAAAATTAATGTAAGAAAACGCACGGCATCTACTTTCACATTACTCAGCTGTGTAAAACTGTACTGCAGTAGATTAATCATTTAAATGTTGATTTAGATATAGTAAAATTATTGGCTCATAATGGACTTGAATGCAAGTCTACCTGGAGAGGTGTCTCTGTGTGTGTGTGTGTGTGTGTACATGTACCTGTGTCTCCTACTTGGATTTATATCCTGACTGCCTGTGTGACCTTGGCTTACTCATATCTCTCTCTCTACCCTCAACTTCACGTGCCAAATGCAAACAATAATACTACCTTCCTCATACAGTTGTTTCGGGAGATTAAGTGTACAATAGAAAGTGCTTACCCGGTGTCCAAGTTATCTTAAACAATAAATTATGTTGTCATTGCTAGTATTATTAATGTTATCTTAGAAATTTATTCCTATATTCTTCAGCAAATTAATTGCAATACAATTTGGTAGTCTTGTTACATAAGGATTAACTTGGAAGGCTTTTTAAACATTGCCTCTAAACATCTCAACATCTGTATAATTTGCATATAGGCTAGATCGGTAGTTATTAAAATTCAGTTTTGTTAGTAAAATATTAACCCAATATTAATTATTGAGTGCACACACTGCACAGTTTAAATAGCGTGAGTGTAGGAGGAGTCTGACTTACCTTACTCCTCTTTGCAACCCTGGTAATTAGCACATATTTGGGTATGTGTTGGCACTTGGTCAGTACTTATTTAATGAATGAGAGCTATTTAATTAATAATGGGGATTTACTTAGGCTTCTTGAGATTGCTTATGCTTTTTTGTACAGATCATATTTTCTTTGGCACCATACTAAATTATCCATTTGCTATTGGTAAGTTATACCAGTTTAAATTTTATACGTTTTTCTTGCAATCAAAGATCTAGTCTTTAATTTTACTGGCATAAAGTTTATTTTAAAAAAAGGCCTATTAAACTATAACCTCTTTTGGAAGGAAAAAAAATCTAAGTCAGCACCCCTTATTGAAAAGAGCACAGCAGTGGTCCTCAAATAGAGATTCTGATTCAGTGCATTTCAGAGGGGGCTCAGAAATCTACAGGTTTAGACACCCTAAATGATTCTGCATACCATGCTTCAAGAAACCCTGAAGTAGTAATGATAAATATAGCATATATTGAACCCATGTTTAATGTTCTAGCTACTACTTAAATACTTTCTATAGTTCAGTACTCTTACACACCCATGCAACAGAATTGAAACTCACACAGTCTGTTTCTAAAGCCCATGTTCTTGCTATTATATGTTGTAAGACTGAGACTCAGATAATCAGGAAAATTCATCTCTCTGACCTTCAGTTGCAAATTCAGATTCAAAATTCATTCATTTGGGATGAGAAATAACATTGAAAACGTTTTGAGTATACAGTGTACATATATAGTAAATCCTCACTTAACATCTCTAGTTCTTGGAAATTGCAACATTAAGAAACCAATTCTATCCCAGAGTAATTGATATTAACAAGCGTTAAGTTCCGATGGCATATTTCTGGTCACTAAAACATCACCAACCTTGTAAGGGCACTTCTAATATTAACAAATATTTGTATTCATTCCTCAACTCATTTCTTCCACTTCGGGCTCATGGGTAGCAAAAGCCCATTCTGGAAATTCAGGGTTCAAGGCAGGGGCCCAACCTTGGACAGGACACAATTTCCATCGCAGGATTCAGACTCACACTCATATCCACTTTTACTCCACCTGGGACAATTGAGACATGCCAGTAAGCCTAATTTGCACATCTTTGGGTAGGAAACTGAAGTACCCAGAGAAAACCTAGCCAGACATAGGGAGAATATGCAAACTCCACAGATAGTGACCCTGGCTAGAAATTGATTTTTTTTTTCATTAATGTTATAGCTAAATGATTTTGAATGGAATAGCGCTGTTCAAAGACCTATTGTATGAATTATTACTATTAGATTCATTTATATCAGTTGTATCAATCTGATAGATAAAATATTTTGTTTTCAACATGAAACAGGAAATAAGATGGCAAAAGGTCAGAATGAAAAAAATCATAAAAAAATCATTAATTAGGGCTCATTAAACTTATATAAAGTGCCAAATGGACATAAATTATTTCTTGGGAAGTTGTGGCTAATCATTACCATCAGCCATTTCTAATGCTTGAACTAAGCATATATAGCTGTATCTCATACTTTAGGTATTTTTCAAATCATAGTTCTTCCAATAGGAAACATGATATGGGACAAGTCATAGTCTTATCTTTAAGGTTATATGACAACAAAGAGTTACTTGTTTTGTTTTTAGCATCTGATATCTAACTTCTTAACTGTCATCAATGTTTCACTCTAGTACTAAAATCAAATAAGTGAAACTAAAAGAAGGAATGGAGAAATCTCGACAGTGGTATCAATTGACTGGGAAAAATTATTCATGCCTTTAAAATGAAATATCTGCTATTGACCAGCAGTTTAAAGCAATGTTTTGTAAAATATTAATGCCCTTGTTCTCACACATTTGAATCTGATTATAGTGGATTATCTCAATTCATAATGGAAGTGAGGCAATAAATTGTTTTTTTAGGTTTATTTGAACAATTTTGAATATCTAATCATTTGAGCAATGTAGATTTTACTTCTCAATAAGTTTTTGACTTGTAAAATATTTATCTTTATTATTTTTTTAATTTCTCTTTATATGAAATATTTAGATAAAAGATATCCTACTAAACAACATTCAAGCCTGGAGTATAGTAGCTCCATTCATTTAGCCAAACATTGTCATGTGCTGATGTTGTAGCACGTAGTGTGCTAGATTCTGAGATAGACTAATAAATAAGATAAAGTGCATACTCTAGTCTTTCCTTTCTAATTCAGTAGGGGGAAAAAATCTTGCCCTCAGGCAAGATCTTTTATTAAATGAGGTTCTTTTGGTTTTTTGTAAGGTAAGCTTAAAAGTAATGTTGCTATTACTCTGTAGGAGAAGCTCTGTTAGAATCTTTTAATCTACAAAACTGTGGTTTTAATTGAACCACTAGCAATTCCACTGTGAATTAGACTGTAAACATGCTGTTATGTTGCATCTTGGACTTTTCAGAAAGAGAAATGGACTCCCCCTTGCACAGAGAGAAATCTCCAGTGAGGAGGTAAACAGAAAGCTATCAGCACCAACATTCACTCCCATGGCATGGAGGCATTGTCCTCTGACTCTTCCAGCGTCTCAAAACAGCTGAAAAGCACTCTTTTCCTTAGTGCATTTTTTAAGCATTACAGTGATTTCAATTCCTGCCATTGTGGTGAAAAAACAAGGATTCTATTTCGTAGTTTCAGCCAAAAGACAATTGTATACCTATCTCAGTTCAGCTTCAGACTATTCAAAATATATTTGGCTGTGTATAAAAGAGTACAGACACACTTGATTCTGTGATAATCTCATTCTCAGAGTAATTAATAAATAATTATATAATACTTTATCATGTAAATTTGAGCAGACATAGTAAATGGTGATGGTGATTATTTTCCCCAATCAATTAAAAGTACATAAAGCCCATTATTTGTGTAGGGCTGTATTAGACCCTCTGAAGTATATAGAAAACATGAATCATTGTCCCAGCATTCAGAGTTTAGAAACATCTAAGACAAGCGAAACATTTTGTAAACAACATATATAGTCTCTAAGCAGTACGAATTCTGTACATTGAACTGTTCTACAAGTTCGGTAATAAGAGAGCTTATACAGATGGAGAATAATGCAAGTATTACTGATGTCACACAAGTCTAATATTTATAAATATTGCTGTTTGTTGGAAAGATGAACTGTGACAGTGTCCCCAGTTTTGGATTTTTTTATTTCATTATTTAGTTAGCATTAGCACTAAATAGAGATATCTTTACTATAATCTACTTCTAGTTAATGAGTAGGAATAGATTGTCCTATATGAAAGAAGAAACTCTGCCCCAAATCAAAGAAATCAGAGAGAATTAGTCCTTTTTTCATCAATAACATTAATACCAAATGCCATTTTTGACATAGAATATTTAATTTAAAAAAATTTAAGTGAATGTCTACATGCAAAAAAATCACATTATAAATTACAGCTCCACTGATCTAAATTCTGTTATCTTATTTTCGCTGACATTATAAAATGCTATATTAAAAGTGGCATTAAAATCTTCTTAACAAACCACGAAACTCTAGGTAACGGTTCTAAAAGAATTGAGATACTCTGCATAATCACTGTTATTTTAATGAGTAGCTGCAAATATCCATGCAAATAAACCATAAGAAAAGAAAGGCTTTCCACCATTAGTCAATATCTCCAGGACTAGTTGAATGAAAAATTAGAAATCAGATACAAAATAAGGACAATCAGTAAGCCCTTGAAAACTTGAGGGATTTTGATAAAATGTATTCATATAAAGACTAGAGAGTGGCATGAAGATTATATTCATAAAGTTAAATAATGAATGCTGGAATTCTCAAACCACAGGGAACTGGAGTTCAGTACTAAAATGTCTACAATCAAATATGGGAGTTAGACATTCATAACCACAAAGGTGTACGTTAAAAAATTTAATGAGTTCTACTCTCATCCTGAAGGTAAAATCTGACCAGAAGGTAAAAAAACAGATTTTGGAACAAAGAACATAAATCTTGTAGCATTGCAAAGAGAACTGATAATAATTAAAAAAGCATAAAAGGCATGCAAGACAAATTGAAATATTAATTCCCTGATGTGGTGAAATACAGCCCCAAAAAAACAGGTATGGGTGTTGACTTGCAACTATGAAAAGCCACCAGTGGTAAACATTTTTACCAGTGGTTTAAGGTTTATGTTAATCTCAGACTTCTGAAAAAGCATTCTATGTACTCAAGCTCACATTGATTTTTATTTTCTCTGAACTCATCTACAAAATGAAAACTAACACCAGTTGCAGCACATTTGTATGTCACAGAAAATCAATGTTGAAACAAATGCTGGCAGTGTGCAGAGACAAGGCATGTGGGCTTCAGTGCTGGACCCAAAGGACGATTCATCCCCTAACATTCACTGTGGTCTTGTGAGCTGTTTTACCTCCTTGAGAGACGGTTCTTCAGCTGGAAAATTTTTAGAGTCAACCTTATTCCTGGCTCATTACAGCTCCACTGATCTAAACTCTGTTATATTATTTTCACTGACATTACTTAAAAGGAAAACATAGAAGATAATACCCTGACCTGTTGAAGTGAAATTTAAGCTTACATAAGCAGATTCTCTAAATGAATGCCTTTTATTTCATTGTTGCTTAGGGTGACTTTACTGACCAAAAGAACCAGGACAAAAAAATTGCTAAGTGAAGTCATTGTGGTATTCTTAACAGTCCTAAATGTCATTTTGAAGAATAGGCTGCTTCTTCTGAAGCACTCCTATTTAAAACGGAGTGGACAGCAACATTGATGGATGGTCAAGGCAGTCTGAGTCACACAAGGGGACTTTATGCTTCTGCGAGTCAAGAGGAAAATGCAGAATTTTTTTTTTCTATCACTCTCACACAGCTATGAAATGTTAGCTATTCAAAATGCAAAACCATCTACCAAAATCTGAGAGAAGATAATCCATTCTTTTCTTTCCACCTGCTTTTGTCAGAACCACAGACTGTGTGGGAAATTCTCCAAATTTCTTTATTCTGTCTCCCTTTTTGCGTCCTTTTACTATACAAACTGTTTTCTCTAGCTAACCTGTCAGAGAGACATCTGTTACCTTTATAGAAGCCAGCGCACATCGGTGTATGTCACGCTTCGGTTATTCAGTGCTAACATTCTAGGACAAATCTTCTTACAAAGCTTCATCCAGAAACTCTTTTTAGTTCAGTCAATCACTAGAGGCACATTGTAGTGCCCACCCTCAACTTCAGACATCAGTAGCAGGTGATCTATGAGCACAGTTACCTTTTCCCTTGCTGTAAAAATGACTTGCCACTGTGATCGCTCCCTTGCCAGTTTTTAAACTACGCTGTCAAGCACAGAGAATTTAGAAAAAAATATGAAGCATCCTTAATATAGCCTAATGCCCTTGTGCACCATTCTTGCATGGCTTTTCACCTTTCTGTCTCAAGACAGGGAACTAAAAGGATTAGATGCAATGCTATAAATTGAAAAATGTGGCAGTCCCTGGAGGCCTTAGTCCAGGTTTGCAAGATACAGGAGGAATTATTGGGTTCTTGACATTTTAAATGTAATGCTTTCATGTATCAAAAGAGTATTTTTGAAATCCAAATAAGGTGTGAGAAGAGCTAAGACCTAGTAAGGCAAGTTAAAATTATGACATTGCTTGTGGTATCATTATATTTCCATTTACTTTTTATGTGCTTGATCATTTGCATGTTTTTCTGCCCCCAAAGAACCTTGACTGTCCATTGCAAAACTCTCTTCATGTTGACAGCATTCTACTCTATTTATCATCATCCAGAGTCTGTGTCAGCAAATCCAGTGGCCTCTGTGTGTGTGGCCCTCCCAC
Organism: Scalopus aquaticus; assembly: GCA_004024925.1. Lineage (NCBI taxonomy): Eukaryota > Metazoa > Chordata > Mammalia > Eulipotyphla > Talpidae > Scalopus > Scalopus aquaticus. Next base: position 28,036 of record PVIJ01004001.1, on the reverse strand, counting down.
TGGGTAGATGATGAGCTTGACTGTTCTGTTCCTGAAAGTGCTGAAGGAGCTTCCAGCCCAGATGGCCTTCTTGCTGATCACGTCTGGGGGTTGTTTCATTTTATTTTTTTCCCCCAAGTTGGCTCATTTAATACAGATACATCCAAGGCAGTTTGGTCTGAGTTAACAAAAATAATAAAGTTGAATTATGAATCACAGTGCTGCTTTAAAAACCAAAGACAATTACCAATATAAAGGTATTTTCCACAGTTTTAAAAAAAAAACTTATGTGTGTGTGTGTGTGTGTGTGTGTGTGTGTGTGTGTATCAAAACTCACAGCTCTAAGTGTACTCCATTTTGTTTGGTATAAAAATATAATGATTGTGCATTTTATCCATTCCCTTATATCGACAACTTTGGAATTGTTTTTCTAATTCACTTTTTAAAATTAAAATATTACAGACTTATAATACACATTGACATCCATCTTCATTGTTAAGGATGGAAGCTTCTATTTCATTCCTGAATTCTTAACGATTGCTTTTCTTCATCAAATGTGCCTTAAAGTGCCAATTCTAGACCTATCCATTTTTCTTAACTACTGGAACACGTATCTGCGCAAAAAAAAAAGTGATCTTACTAATATTAATTACTTAGTGATTCTTTCAGTTGTTCAGAAAAAAAATGCTGTCACTCAATTTAAAAAGATTCTGTCATTACAGAGACTATCAGGAAAATGACATACTCAGATGTCCAAAGATGCAGTACAATGCAGATATTACTGTCAGTCAGATATCTATTTGAAATTAACAATAGAAATATAATTCCAATATGAATTGCATTTGGGCACTGTCATTAATCTATAAAACATTAAAACTTAGTAAAAGGACTTAACCCTTATCATCTATATTAGAAGATGTAGAAATCTGAAGAGATTCTCAGGAAATGTCATGAGAAAAAGTTGACTCACATGAAACTAATCTCACATTGATTGACAGGAAAATAGATGAAACAGTGCCGTTTCCATTAGGTAGCTTAATGCTTTAAGCCTATTGCTCCTAAATGTCATATATTAAAGACATTCAAAAAATTTTAGGAATCCCAAGGAGTAAAGTTATATTTGATTCTTCTCATAAGAAAGGCAAAAATAAAATACCACTAACCTTCAAATGACTATTGTGTCTGTAGGATGAATGTCAGCACCAAACTGTGGGGTGTGAAGTAGATATAGAGGATAATAAGACAACCCAGTGCCCAAAGCGAGAACTTAAATTATTTTAAAAACATTTTAAATATATTCCCATATAAAAAGTAATTTATAGAGGAATGGCCATAGTCAAATATGAAATTTATTTTACTTAAGTTTATTCAAGAGCTTCTACAAGAGGAAAATTGTTTTACATTAACAATGCAAGCAAAATTTTCATGCCCTGTAATCCAAACATTTTTATGATTTTTATCATCAGATATTATAATCCTTTTATAGATTTCATATCAAATAAATTAGGCCCTTTTCATCTGAGAAGCTAATATAACCTTAATCATTATTTTGATACCTGTTCATGCTCCCCAGTATAAGTTCACATTCATTATATGTATCTTTAAAATGTAACTTTTAAAAAATGAATAAATAAATATGTTTAATGAATAAAAAAACAGAAAAAAGACTTGTCTATTTTAAAGCAAATATATACTTATATAAATTTGAAAATAAGACGTATTTTCTTAGTTCTTCCGATAATTATCAGCAAGAGGAAAGGCATAAATTGCTATATGTATCATTATTTTTAATCTACTTAATTTTAAATTTCAATTAAAAATATCTGAACTGTTTAATTCAACAAATATCACTTATTGGGTCAAGACACTGCCTTCCAGTGGTTTCTAGTCTAGAGCAGGAAACAAAGTTCTGCATGGGCATGTGCCCCAGTGTATGACACTTTAAAAACCAGAGTTTGACAAAAATGAACTGGGACATCCCTGTTTTTTACTCAGAAAGATTTTAAACTTTACAGTCATAGTCATGTCAGATTCTCAAAAATTCCTTTGTTCTCTTAAGGTAAAGTTCATGTAATTAACTAAAAAGCAGGTTCTTTTGACTGCATTCAAATGAATCTCATAATTTCATTAAAATCACTTTGATTCATATCAGATATAATCTTTACAGAGCTACCATGTACTGGGCAAATCCTAAGGGTGCTAATTTAGACAAAGCAGAGGTCAGTGAAGTCTAGCAAGTTCAGGAGTGCAAATGTGAAGCCAGTGCAATTCTCCTTATTTTTTTCCCCCTTCTAGCTGACTTGATTTTTTTCTTAATTGAAGTAACATTTTACAGCATTGTGTATGATTTAGGGTATAGGCTCACACCTCTTCAGATAAGTGTTATCATAACATGCCCACCACCAAAGCACCCATAATCCTCCACCCTAAGCCATTGGACCCTTTCTCCCTGTTTCCCTTATTTATAAAACTATAGGTCATAAAAAAGAAACCACTTCTCCATCACTCCCTCAAAGAAAATAGAGGGAGAGGGAAAACACCAGTCATATATTAAGATCACTATGTGTGGACAAGTCTCTGCTGAGCTAGTCCCATAGAATTGAGCTGTAGGCAGCTCAAAAAGTAGGCAAAAATGTCATTTTAAAAGGACTTTGGGAGGCCCTCTGGTACCTCTCAAAATTGGTGTTCAAACATTCTTACTAAACCAACAGCAGACGTTTCCGTGTTTGACATCCTCCTGTAAGGTTTTCCTTCTAGTAGACTTTGGAAGCAGTCTGCAGAGAGCAGTGTCTGGACTCTGCTGAGGTCCTGATAACTGTAGCAGATACAGAGGGTCACACGATATAGGTGAAGGAAAATTAGGCTATATACAGAAAGTAAGCAATTTCACTCCTGTCTGTCAACTCTCCAAAAGTAGATTATTTCCAAAGTACTCTTTGAATATCAAAGGATTCCGAATCAGAGTGGTAATGCGTGCAAGAGCTGAGAGAAATCTTTCCACAATAAATGATATCTCCATCTTGAAAAGCTAGTGGTTAGCCAGGAACAGTAGGAACTCAAGGAAGGGAAAATTACATGGCAAGAACATGAGCAAGAAAGATTTTAATTCTGGATATCACAGAGCCCTGAGTATAGTAGAAAATTATGAAAGTATTTATTTAAAGGGTAAAAGCAAGTTCAGTTGTTAAAGTCATATCTTTATTGTCAACCAGTTAACTCAGAACTTCATACATGACTAAAAACTGTTTTTATACCCTTACTGATCAGAAGAGGATAAAACAAAAGGGGAACATCAGTTTCGTAAACAATATAGGTGTGTATGCTGTGTTCAGCACTGCTGTCCTCTCCCACTAGAGGAAAGTTCCATGACATAGGACTTTTGTTTCATTATTCACAGCTTTATCTCCAGCACCTAGAACTGGTATATACAGTTGTGGTTATATAGGAAAAAATGCATTTTTGGTGCTAGGTAAAAACAGCTCTGATACCTGTTCTTATGAGATCTACTCTCTAGTATAGGGGCTTAACAAGGAAAAAAGAAAAGAATTGTCAACTTGAGAAGGGAAAAAAAATCTTCATTTTTTTAATCTATAATTAAAATTTAGCGTGAAATTTAGTTATGAGTATAGGCTATCAACCGCAGAAGTATTAGCAGCACCTGTGACTTTGTCACCTTTCAAAACTGCAGGTTATTCCATAATGCATTTTCATCTTTCGATATCTGAAAATAGCACTTTTGACCATCATGATTTTTAAGTTGTTTGCTATTGACTTGCCACTTGGTTTTACTACTTAATGCATTAATAAAGAAGTAAGCATGTTATTATATCAAAAGTTTAGTTTTTAGTACTTTGTAATTGCATTTCAGTATGACTGGTTTCTTTTATAACCCTTAGAAATTGATCTTATTCACTTAAAAACATTATTTGTTCTGAGAAAGGAAGTACAGACTTCATCAGAATGCTAATAGATTTATGATATCAAGAATTGTTAAGAACTCCAAGTCGAGCGAGAGGAAATAAATTAATTGAACAAATAATTATTATTCAGTGATATGGTACGTGCACTCAGGTGGGAAGAATAGGGTGCTGTGACGACACAGACATAGGCTCGATGGGGTCGTCTTTAAGAATTACCAGAACAGCCATGTTTCTGCTCCCTTGAAAAAATTAGTAGGAGCATATGACATATCACTAACTGAAAGCAGTTTGTTATGAAAGCAACTGGAGTGTAATTGGGAAGGAAATGGGTGGGAAGGACGGCATCTGAGGTGTAAGGGATGAAACTGAAAAATGCTTAGACTAAATAAGATAAGGTTCAAAAGAGTTTGCACTGTAAGAATAACGGGAAGGTACTGATGAATTTTATTTAAACGCAGGGTAAAAGACCACTCTGTAGAGAATTGATTTACAGCAGTATGAGCATTAATTAAGGAGAGCAAAAACTATATTTGTGATAATATGGACAAATTGTATGAGGCCTGTATTGTCATGCTAATATAAAATAGTAAAATAGGGGCTTCAACAAATGACAAATGGTTTCAAGGGAAGAGTGTTCAGCTGGGTCAAATGTTATTTATAAATAGAGTAAGAACAAGAATAAGATGTAACCATTGGAGTCAACAACATGGTAGTCATCGATGGTAAAAACATAATTTGAGTATGTTCAAGGAAAAAACAGGAGGAGAAATTGAAGGTAGCAAGAATAAAGGACTCTAGTACTTTTGCTATAAATGGAAGACCAGAAAATGAGGCAATAGCCAGAGACAAGGTGGGCTAAAGATATGAGACAACATGTTCTTATATTTCTATAGGCTTGTAAGATCACTCAAGACAGGAAAAAGTGATTATGCTAGTGACAAAGGAGAGTTGCTATAGATGTTGTTGAGTAGGCAAAAGAAGATGAACTCTGGGGTACACATAGAGTACATGGGCTCACATAGACACTCATATCCTTCACCCATAATAATAGAAGAGAAAGAAGAGTATTTGTACACAGGGTCAGATACATGAGTATTCTAGTAGGCGCTTGTGAATGTTCTTTTAATGAAAGCCTCAATTTTTAGAAACTAAGGTCATCTGCTAAAGTTGAGGATGTGGGAAAGTTGTATATGTGAAGAAAGAAAAGGAAAGATTTAAAAAACATTCGTTATAGTAGGAAAAGGAATGAACGGACTAAAGAAATAGATTATGATTCCCACTCACCCTTTACAATTTAAAGAGAAATGATTAGTTAGTCTGACTTTGAGTTTTTCTCCAGCCACATATACTTATCTGGAAGTAGATTGAGTGATGAAGAGTTGAATTTAATCTGGAATGATATTTTGGTACATGAGTATGTTAAAATTGGAGAGCGGTAAAGAAGCTGAGGGTCTAAACAATTGTAATTATGTTTACTCACGAATTTTAAATTTAGGAGGCAAGAAAACATATAAGGAAAATGAGGGAGGTATAGAATAAAAGCAGTCGGACTAGTGGACTGACAGTTCTAATGGTGTCAAAGGATGGTGGAGATATGACTCCAAAGGAAATCAGTTGGAGGAACAGGAGGTAAGGTTCAGAGGATGACTACTGAAGTTGAGATTATCTAGGGACAGCTTTTGCCTATGTCAAGACTATAACTGTGGGATGAGTGACAACAGTGTAAATGGATGAAATCAGGATCATTAGAAAGAAAGAAAAAACTAAGATAGCGCCTGCTGATGTTGGGACCACACTGTATTAACTGTAACCTTTTGGCATGTTAGGCTTTCTGAATTTCAATTTTTTTTCATTTACCCGTAGTATTTTTTATGATATGAAAAAATATTTCAATTGAAAACTTTGTTACAAATAACAATTACCACTGTCACTTACTATCTGTGATGCACAAGCAAAAGACTCATTGTTGGTGAGATAACTGTGAAAAAGCTTTAGGACATTGATATTGACTCAAAATAAGAAAATTGTTTCTAACAGTAAGTGCAATGAAATGGAATTGAGTTTCTTGGTAGATATTGTGCTTCTGATCCCTGGACATGTTGAGGCAAATATTTCATATGTCTGACTAAAATAATCTATAATATTAAGAGTGTGATACCCAGGCATGAGTCACAAAGGAAAAAGACATGCAGAATGTTAGCATCATATGGCAAGGTTGAGGAAAAAGCCAACATCCAGGATGCCAATTTGGGCAGAACAGGCAGGCAATTAGTGGAGATCTAAGAAAGAGAATGACTTAGCAAAGGACCAGATGGGCAGGTGGCCTGCCTGGTTCCAGATGGGCAGATGCTTCCATATCAAGGAGATTCATCAGTTTGGTCAATGAACCAAAACAAACTTTCAAACCCAGGGCATCTGAGTTCTAGAAACTGACATTGGGAGGATAGAAACATAAGAACAGAAATCAGCCAAAAGTAGACTGGAATTCAAAAGCTAGAATCCGTCTGCTGGTGAAACACCAAAGCAGAGCCAAAATAGCAGTGCGAGCCAAGATTTTGAAATACACTTTCTCCTATTTGTGCCTGTGTAAGAGATAAGGAATCTCTCTTAGATTTAAAGCAATCTAAGATAACTTGGTGCTTGCTGAATGAAGATAAGTAGGCATATATTAATAAAAAACAAAATCCAAGCCCTAAGTTAACGTCATCAGTGATCCCAGCTGTCAAGATGTAGACATAATGAGGAAAGTGGTTTGAGATACAACCAAGGCTGTAGATTAAGATAATTTCTAAGTATTGATTATTTTTTAATGCATTGTTAGATTTGGTTTGCTAAGATTTTATTGAGGATTTTTGCATCTGTGTCCATTAGGGAAATTAGTATGTAGTTGTCTTTTTTGTGTGCTGTCTTTGGTTTTGATATTTAAGTAATTTTGACCTCATAAAATGTGTTTGGAGTTTTTGTTTTTGTTTTTTTCAATTTTTAAGGAAAGTTTGAACAGGATAGGTATTAATGAAAACAAAATAAATGAATGATGTTGTTCTGTCCCGAATTATGTAACCACAAGTTAATGTTTATCTTTAAAGATCTGGTAGATCTCACTTGTGAAACCATCTGGTCCTGGACTTTTGTTTCTGGAGAGAGTTGAAACATTATTTCAATGTTCCTTGCTTGTGATTGGTTTTGTTCAGGAATTCTATTTATTCCATATTCAGTCTCTGATGTTTGTACAATTCTAATAATTTCTCCATTTCTTCTAGGTTATTGAATTTGTTAGCATATAATGTTCATAATAGTTTCTGATGATCTTCTAAATTTCTGTAGTATCTGTTGTAATTTCTCTTCTTTCGTGTCAATCCTATTTATTTGAGATTTCTCCCTTATAAGAAAATAAATGAGTTTTGGTTTTTGTTTTGCTAATCTTTTGGACTATCTTTTTTATATCTATTTCATTTACTTTTACTTTGATTTTTATTACTTCTGTTCTTCTCTTGACTTTTGAATTTGTTCTTTTTTCTAATTCCTCAAGATGAGAAAGAAGGTTATTTACTTGAGCACTTTCTTGATTCTTGATGTCGGCTTAGTACCACTTTTGCTGTGTCCCATAATTTCTGAAAGGTTGTATCCTCATTATCATTTGTCTCGAGGTATTTTTTTTTTTTTTTTTAGTTTCCTTTTGACTTCCTCATTAACCCTGTAGTCTTTCAGTAATGTTTTGTTCAGCCACCATGTGTTAAAGGATTTCCCTGCTTTCTTTTGATTGTTGATTTGTACTTTCATACTTTTATGGTCAGAGAAGATGCTAGGTATGATCTCAATCTAGTGAATTTGTTTCTGTTTTGTGATCCAGTATGTGGTCTATTCTGGAAAATGTCCCATGTGCACTTGATGTCTACTCTACTTTTTTTGGGGGGGATGTAGTTCCAAGGGAGCTATTTAATATTAGTTTCTTATTACAAAGTACACTAAGCCTCTCAGACTTTACGAAAATGTCATTGAAAGTTTGTATTTTTTTTTTCAGCTAATAATACATTTATATCCACCTGTACAATAGATAAGTGTTCATATACATATAGTATTTATGTATTGTATATAAGTCTTATGGGTGATATTATTATGCTTCATAAAGAATAACAGAAGTTATTTATTATGCATACTAATGTGAAGAGAAAAGTACACAGAAAATGTACTTGTTTTAATTGCATTCATGCATAATTAAGGTAGCTAATCCATAAGCTTTTCTTATGAGAAATTATTTAGATCAATGTTCATGAACAGCTAAGTAAATTAAAGTGCTTATTCCATCATAATTTTTAATTAGACAAGTAAAATACTTAGAGGATCTTCCAGATAAAGAACACTATCAGCTCCTAATGCATTTTGTTTGAGACTTCCAAAACATAGAAGTTGTGACTCTAGTCTCAAAGTAATCTTACAAACATTTTCTAAGTTGGAAGATAGGTGATTCTAATTGGTGCTATACCAAAAAAAATAAAGCACCATGGTTATTAATATCTTGAAGGTAACAACTTAGAAAATTCTCTCCTATGTTTGACATTTTCTAGATTTGAAAAAGCCAAAAGGTAAATTTGCAGATGAAAAATTTAGGCATAAAAAATTTACAAGCTTGTTCGTTTGCTATATGGAAGCTTTATTGCAAAATGCGTTATTATTTTCTCATTTTTGTTGTTATAATTATTTAAAATGTAGATTGGGCCTCCCTGGTGTCCTAGGAGTTAAGTCTCAGCACTATCACCCCTTTCACCACATGCCTTGAGTTGGATCCCTGACCAGGGCGCTAACACACATATGGCGCAGCAGACCTCTCCTGTCTTGCCCACTGCTCCCCTTTGCAGTGTATATAAGTAAATCTACCTGTTCTGCTCCCCACTCTGTCTCTGGTGAATCCTCTTACACCCCTGCACCTCTGGCCTACACCCCAGTTCTTCTACGCAAAGAATTAAAAAATAAAATGTAGATTGGTAATCTACCAGCTCACATTAAACACACAGGAAATCTTAACTAAACATCCTAATTAATAAAGTCACATGTTAAACGCTCTCAAAATAATTTCACTTAGCTTTGAGAAATAAAAAGTGATTATTAGATCTCTAGTATGATTTAAATCTAGCTTTACTTTTTTAAAATAAATAAACACAATTTTGTGAACATCAAAAATTCCTGTTTCCATTTAATAGTGCGCACACACACACACACACACACACACACAGAGAGAGAGAGAGAGAGAGAGAGAGAGAGAGAGAAAACCATCCTCAGGAAATGACACCTGTTTCCAGTAAAGGGAAAAGTAAAATTCCCTTCTTAACAGATTTATTACTCTACGGCCATACCACCCTGAACGCGCCCGATCTATTCTGATCTCGGAAGCTAAGCAGGGTCGGGCCTGGTTAGTACTTGGATGGGAGATTTATTAAACAAATAGTTGTATTGAAAAGAGATAAAATTAATTCTGGTCATGCAGTTTTGTACAGAAAAATAACAGTCAACCTGAGGAAGCTTTGATAAGGATTGTTAAAGATATCAAAGGGTACCTAATGTATAGCTTACTATAATTGGTTGGATAAGGAGTAAATAGTTTTTACATGGATGATTGCACAGTTTTAAAATTCTGAGAGCATGGTGGTAGCTGGTAGTAAGTTAATAACTTTCATTTTTAAACCACTCTTTTTTTCCTCTTTGAATGGTTGAAAGTATGCTTTACTTGAAGCCTACTCCTCTATGAAAGCCACTGGGGAAATGTATTAGATGTGAAGATCATTGCAAAGGTATTTTCAATTAAATAACTGGAACACAGTAGTTTGACTGTTTCCAAAGAGAACATAAAAGTGACTCTATCAAAAACACTGCTTGATAGGTAAAAGTATATAATAGAAAATTACCATTTAGTCTTTCTGTATCCTCATAAGCTAAAGCAACTGACTTCAGGTACTTTAACCTCTCATATACAGAATTTTAATAATTTGAATCAATTTTATGGATTGAATGGGTTATAATGGCTTGAAAATTTAGTTGCTAATATTTTAAATTAACACTTTGTTACATTGATTACTTTAAGCAGAACTTTCTTCATTCCATTTCTGTAATGCTGGTCTCGTGACACGCTATTTACTTGGGAATGAGTTACAGTGCTAGCAAGCAATCAGAGTACTGTTTCATAAACAATCTGTATTACTTAATTAAAGTGACTCATCAGCAGAAGATTGATCAGGGAACAAAAAATAAAGAGTGAAAACATCGTCCATGAACTAGTTAGACAAACTACTCACCAGTAACTGTAGGTGAAGAGATAAAACATGAGTAATTAATGGTAAAGTGGCTTTCAGGTCAATTGATACCTTCAGAATGTTCAAGCAATGTAAAGCTCATGTGAATAGGTTACAAAAGCAAAAAAAAAAAAAAAAAAAAAAAAAAAAAAAAAAAAAAAAAAAAAAAAAAAAAAAAAAAAAAAAAAAAAGGCTACAGAAAGAAAACTTGATATCAGAAGCCAAAGCCAAATTTTTGAACAACAGAAACAAAAGGCTACAGCCTAAGTCAAAACTTGTCATAAAATAAATGGCTCAATTAAAGAAATACAGCATAAAAGTCAAAACCAAAAGATTCTAGAATGTTAAAGGTCAATATATGTAATCAGCTGCACTTCCCTCTGGCTCTCTGCCTTCTTGACCATAGTAATTGCTAATAGCTTAGAAGGTTACCCCATCCATGGCCATTTACATTTTAATAAGGATTTTTGAAATTTTAAAAGCCTTCTGTACTCAAAGTGTATATTCCATTATTAAATGATAGAATGTCAAATCTGTTAAGATTATTTCGTAGCAGTGAGTCTTCCTCAGTAACTCATGAATGTGACCTAACTCAAAACCAAGGGTTTGACCTAAGAATTCCATTTAATCAAGAAATTTAGGGGAAAATTAACATTGTCTCAGAAACAAAGGTCAGAAGTGAAGAATTATAGATGCCTCAAAAAGCACATAAAACCAAAGAGGTTTGTAATTTCTGTAGACAAAACCAAAACTATCCTGACTTTTTAATCGAATAGAAATAATCTCTTTTTTTCCCTTTCCCTTCTTAGGCCAATAAATGTAGTATTATTTTTAAGTTAAAATATTTAGAAGTCTAATGCCTCCCTTGTGGCACAGGGGTTAAGTCTCAGCATTATGAAGCTATCGCCAGCCACTGCAGCAAGAGTTCAATCCCCGGCCAGGAAGCTGACCCACTGGCACAGCAGACCTCTCCTGTCTCACCTGCTGCTCCCCTCAGCAGTGTATTTCAGTAGATCTGCCTGCTATGCTCCCCACTCTATCTCTGGTGAATCCTCTCACCCCACACCACACCTCTGGCCTACACCCCAGCTCTTGTATGCATAAATAAATAAATCTTTAAGAAATTAAAAATACATATATTTAAATTCTAGTTAAATTAGAAGAACTAAGTATTTCTTTAACACCCTTTTCTTCAATCCCCTACTAAAATGACAGTGAAAAAGATAAATGGTAAGGTGATAAACCCATACAAGCAATGGGACTGAGAGAACAAGATTGGGAGAACTGTAAGGTAGAGCCATTCCAAAAGTTCCAAGTGATTTACTTAGCATAACAGAGGAAACTTATGCCTAGGCAGAAAAGGGGAGATAAATCAGAAGAGGAAAGTTAGAAATATGGAGCCCACCAGAAGTGTCGGAGGCAACTATTTCATTGAAAAGAGAGTATCTCTGTAGCTGGGAACATATACAATGGTTGAAAGTCTATTTGAAAAAAAAAGTTCAAACTTCCCATTCCTTTCTTTAGATTGATAACTGGCTTTTGCCCACCATTCACTCCCTGAAAATCTTTATTTCCACATGTATCTTCTAAAGAGCATAAAGCAAAGGTAGTCTAGGCTAGAGAATATGAAGCATAATTTAGGGAAATTGAATCATGATGAAGACAGACCGTGAAATGAAGTTCTGTATTTTGAATGGTGATCTCCTTCTAGTTAGTTTTCTAGTAACTCACTTGCAAATATGAGCAGATATTTGAGAATTCTGAGAAACAACTCAACTAGGAAATTATTCATTCAAACAAGCAAAAAATTATTCATTCAAACAAGCAAAACAATAAATAAAGTGATTGTGGAGTGAAAAGATTTCAGTGCTGGAAGCCAAATAATGTATCAAATTCGTTTTGTTCAAAAATAAGAGATGATTCCATGAATGCATGACACAAGAATAGGAGACTATTCTTGAGAGGAGAATATTCCAAAAACAGCAACAACAAAAAGCCACTGAAAACTGAAAATGACAATAAAAATACAAAACTAAATATAAAGAAGTGTAACACTGAAATATAACACTGGCGAAATCACCTAAAAGGTAGACTCAATAGACAATAGAAGGAAAAAATATGTATAAAAAACTTAAGAAAAAATTAATAATTGGTACATGACACCCAATGTCAATATTAGGAATTCCTAAAAGAGAAAAAATAAAAGTTTTATAGATGCCAAGGATAACAGATTGAACAGATCCACAGATGATTCAACACAAATGCAGGGTGTACGTGTAGGGGGGGTAGAGGGGGCTGGGAAGTGTCCGGGGAGGGAATAAGACACTCAGTTTTATTCATGTCATCAAATAATTTACAAACACTGGGGATAAAGACCATATGCTAACAGCTTTCAGAGTGGGAATAAAATGGACTAATGCAAATATTGGGGAATAAAATAGTGTTGTATGTTGATCTTGCACAAAATGCTAGTAGTTTTATTAGAATAAAGAGAGTGGATGAAAGGATGTGTATTGAAAAGGATCAAAATAAGTCAGTCCTTATGTTTCATGGCAGGAGGTCTAGATGTAGTATTTAAAATTGAAAAAAGGGCAAAGAAAATATCAGTATAAGTATGATATTTAGAACTTAGCATGCTTATATATTTAAAATGCAGTTAAAAACTGTAAGACATTCAAGTGTTTACCTCTAAGAAGTGAAAACTTAGAGGAAAGATCTTTTTCATTGTATAATTGTATACCTACAGTTGTCTTATTAAACTGGATATCTCAGATGTCTATCAATTAATGGATTTTTTTTAACAGTTTCCACTTATTTAATTTTTATAAAATTTGAAAAATCCTATCATGTTTGACTTTAGTATCTCTAGTGTGAAAAGTCAAAAGGTTTTTTGTTGTAAAATCTATTACTAATTATTCAGTATAACTGTTAATTATTCTTAGACTGGTTATTCATTAAGTAGCTATCCATATTATATTCCACTCTGATCATCTTTGCTCACAAGAATACAAATTTTTTACTTTCTTCATTTTCTGGATATACCTCAAAATTATCTTCTATAAAGCTTCAGATAATCTTTACTATCTATTACTTTTCACTGTTTTCAATGTTAATTTTATTTGATCTCTTTTTTAAAATTTTTTAATTATTTTTTTTTAAGATTTATTTATTTATACATACAAGCTGGGGTACAGGCTAGAGGCGTGGGGTGGCGAAAGGCTTCACCAGAGACAGAGTGGGGAGCAGAACAGGCAGATCAGAAATACACTGTTGAGGGGAGCAGCGGGCGAGGCAGAAGAGGTCTGCCGCACCATGTGGGATTCTCCCGGGCTGGGCATCGAACTCGCATCGCTGCTGCCGACAGCTCCACAATGCAGCGCTCAACCGCTACGCCACCAGGGAGGCCCAATTTTGATCTCTTTCAATTTTAATTTTTTTTTTTTATTTTAGGTACCTTGTGTATTTTTTTCTATTTTTTATTTTTAGTTTTCAAGTCATAGTCTACTTTGAATCTTTTTAATAAAAGAAGCACTGTTTCTCAAATAGAGATTTCCTTGAAGTTTTTAAGATCTGGTTAAGAAGTTCCTGTACATTTTTACAGTTATCCAACTCCAAAGGTTGAGAAGATAAACAGTTAAAGGGGTCTGTCAACTTTCGTTTTTTTCCCCATACAACCTATGAGCCCAGAGTTCCTTCTCTGTATCTGGGATTAGTACGCAAACGGAAAAAATGCAAGTATAATTCCAATTCTACTGGAAAAAAAAAGTTATGGTATTAAACCCTCTCGGAATTTTTAACAACTATTCTTCATTGTCTGTGCTTGATCTGAAATGTTTTAATTATGATAAGGAAATTGAGAAGTGGCAAGTCCTTTGCTCTTAACTGTAATTCAATCCTTTTGCAAAAGCAATAAAAACAAATATCTGGCAGGTTATCCGACAAGCAAATTTCAAGTAAATTGATAGAGATTTTTTATTAAAAATATAGTTAAGGCTATCGTCTCACCAAATACAAATGAAAGCTAGTATCTAACCTATCTCACAAGTAATAAAATACAAATTCAATCTATACATCCTCTGAAATTTAAAATAGCTGCTAAGTTAAATAGCAAAAAAAATATTAATAGCAAACAAGGAACAAATATATATCTGCAACTAATTCATAATATAATAGCAAATACAGAATTTGGTAAATTTCTACAAAAAATAGCTTCAAAAATTTATGAAATAAATATACATCTATAATTTCTATTCAGATAATGGTCAGGTAAAGGTGATAAATTGGGCATGATTTTTAATGGATCATAAAAAAATGCAGAAAGATTAGGATAAGCTCTATTATCTGTTTCAGAAAGTGCAGCTCACTGATTTCTGCTTTTTGTTGACCTATACCCCTGTCATCACCACTGACCTGTAAGCATAGGACTGACTTTCTTGCCACTTTGCCTCCCAGCTTTCATCCAGCTGCTCTGTCCAGGCTGGAGTTTATCTAGAGGCTTCCATATCAAAACATCTCTTCTTCTTTGAGGCCAAATAAATAACATTCATATGTGGTTTTTTGTTTCCCACCGAAATGATTACAGTAATAATCACATGAATATTATAGGATGGGGATAGATTCCTTAAAAAAAAAAATAGCTGCATGAAAAAAATGTGATGCACTATGTGATTGTCACTAATAAATTTATTTTAAAAAAATTAAACATTAATGGGCCTCCCTTGTGGTGCAAGGTGTTAAGTCTCAGCACTATGAAGCTATCCACAGCCACTGCAACATGAGTTCAATCCCCAGCCAGGGAGCTTCCCACATGGCACACAGACCTCTCCTGTCTCACCTGCTGCTCCCCTCAGCAGTGAATTTCAGTCAATTTGCCTGGTCTGCTTCCCACTCTGTCTCTGGTGAATCCGCTTACAACCCCCATGCCTCTGGCTTACACCCCAGGTCTTGTATGCATAAATAAACAAATCTTTAAAAAAATAAACATTTAGGCTGTTTAAGAGAAATGCTTTGGATCTCCAAAAGAACATAGTCTTTGTTACCCGTTACTCCACTGTTGGCTAATGAATTAACAAGTCACACTGCCTTGTGGGCCCGGTGTTGTGTGGCATTTTTGTAAGTATCTCGGGAAGACAGCTTGCCAGTTGTTAACCTCTTTCTTTCCCCCGGGAGTTAGGGGGAAAGGAGCAAACTAGTCTCCCACCTGCCGGGGAAACAGGGTCTATACTACCCTCACTACCGTCTGGCTACCTACTGAAGGTGATTTGGAGGGCCCTAGGCAATAGCCTCTGCCACGCAAATCAGCTATTTGAACCTGTCACAGTGAAAATCTATCTTTAAAAGACCATTCTGTTAGGTACGAGAGGCTTTAGTCCTGAAAGAGCTAAAAAGGGTGACTACCCCTGTAAACCTTAACTGTAGCATCAAGCAGCATGGCTTGAGGATGGCAGAGGAGAAAAAGAAATTCCCTGATAAACTCTTTCAAACATACCTGCCTCCCACTTTTTTCCTGAGACCTCGTTGAATCTCTGAAGAAAAGGTTAAATATTAATCTTAAAGCCTGAATAAACTGCCCTCACTATCTGCCCAACACCTTTCAGAATTTCACCTGAACCTGAACACAGGAGTAAGCAGATGTTTTTGCATAAACTACAGTAAGAAAAGTGTTTGAAGAAAAATAAGCAAATGTTTGAAGTCTGCCTTCTTCAGAATTGTTTTTACAAGAAAATGCAGTATCTGCAACTGTATTTAAGCATTTTTAAAATTCATGATTATTGCTTTCTTCCTTTTAGGGCTGATATTTCTGAAACTATCTAGCAGGCAATACTGATTACAGCTTTTAGCAAATTAAGTTAAAGATGAAATCTTGTAGATGCGAGAAGAGGTGGGAGAGAGATGAGTTATTTGGGAGTGATGAGTGCATTTTTACTAGAGTACAATCACCCCTTCTCCCAATTATAAAATTATCCATGCAGGGATTCTTAGGTGATGTATTGTCATAGGCTGTGGTTGAGAGCAATGGCAGGGAATATAGCAGCACCCCTGAGAGTCGAGGTTGAGGGAAACATATTAAAAACATTGTGACTTTCAGATTTCCTTCAAGATTCAGACTATAAAAGAGATAGAAATGAAAATTCTTTCCGCAACCTGTCTGGGAGGCAGGTCAAGGAGACCTTTAATCCATCTCTTTAGTTCCTTTTTCTTACCTCATCTCCCACATTCTTTTGGTGTGTCAAGTCCCAAATGTCACGTCCCCAGAGGCAGTCTCTGGTGGCAGCAGCTTCTAAGCCCCAGCCTGGCAGTGAACAAAGGGATGACTGGAATTGCTTAGTCTGGGGAGGAATTTCTATGCCCACACATGAATTAGACAATAACATTTGAGGTATACTTTATTGTTTTTAAAACAATGAGACTAGATAAACAATAATTTGTATTACAGTATGTGCCTAATGTTATATGGAGCATGCCAATAGTTATTTGATGTTTATCAGAAATCCAAATTTAGCTAGGAATACTGTATTTTTACTTGTTATATCTGGGAACCTGAGATTCGACCACAGTGCCAAGCTAGGCAAAGCAGGTAAATGACATTCAGAGTTTGTGCCCACTCTCCCTGTTAAGTGGTTCTATTGGGTTAGAAGTCACAAAGACCAGGGTCCTTGAGATCTATTTGTTCCTTTCTGCCCTACCTCCTTTTGCTTCTTCTTTCCCATACTTTTCAGAAAGGGAGCCTGTGAATCTCTCGTTATTCTGCCAAGGATCAGCTGCTACATTAGAATTTATCTATTTTTTCACAAATGCTTTAAGATGTTCCTGGAATGCCAGTAGTCCTTTGTTTTCTCTACATCATTGCCCACTTGCTTGCTCTGCCCTTCCCCATGTAACAGATCCAGGCAACATGGATTTGTTGTGAATGATCAGTGTGATGGAATGGAACCCTTAGAAGCTTATGTACATTCCTCTCACTCCAGATTAGAGCTTGGAGATCCCGGCAGGTCTGACTTGTCTTTCCTACTCTGTGGAATCCTCCTCTAGGTGATGTGAGGACTTTGCAAGGACAAGCTCACCTACTACCACCTTTTTTCTTTTAGGAAGTGTATACAACCTATATGAACTTACTTTCTCATCATTTAAATTGTGATAAAATTATGTAATTGGGTTTTGGAGACAAATAAGAATATGATTATCAAGTGACTAATACAGTGTAAAGCAGAGTGCTCTTTCTTCTTCTTCACCCTTACTGGATTGTGTTGCGTCTATATAATGTTATAACCCAAATTACATCTCCAGGCATCTGATTCTTACCTTTCTCCACATCATTCTCATATACAGAGGCAACTTCATAGATTTGGCACAGGAAGATTAGGGAAAAGCGCTTTGGTTCTTATTTAAAAGATGATTACTAAGCAATTAGGAATGACTAGCTAGTCTTTTCATCTAGATTAAGAAATAAATAGCAGTTAGCCTGAAGAGTAGGACATACCATTTTGTATAAGGATAGAGTGGAAGGAAGGAAGGAAAGAAATCATAAAACCCCATCTGGTCTATTCATACCCAGATAATGGATTAATTGGAAATTCAGTAAGGATTTAATCTATTATGCACTTTGCTTCATATTTAGCAATGCTATGTAGAGCTTGAAATATTTTTCAGGAATTGAGCAGTCATAATAAAATTCATGTTGCTGTTACTGAGTCACCGAAGTACTATGAATAATTTTGCAAAACAAAGAAAAATTTTAGAAGGAAAGCAGAATCATGCATTCCTGCCTTATTCTTTCTAAGTAATTCCTAGTAGATAAGCAACTGGTATTTAATTAGTTTGGGATAAGCCCTGAGCTGATGACAGTAAGTGTACAGACTCTGAAGTTAGATAATACAGCTTGAATGTGGGCTGTGCCACTTACCAGCTAGGAAACATTTGAGCACTTAACCTGGGTTCATCTTATGCCTCATGTCTTAATTGGTATGAGCTACAACTTTAATATTGTCTCGTTCATAGGACCCTGTAAATGATCTCTCTCTCCTCAGAAAGTGCAGAGTGCCTAGCTTGTACTGTCTGACCCTGTGCCCAAAGTGCTGAGGAAACATGAATAACACCTTTCCTAACAATAAGAACGAGGCAGGAAATTAAAAAAGAGGACATGAAGGAGAGTAGGGGCAGGGGCAGAGAGGCTTCTTTTTATAGGTAGTCCTAGAAGTCTCTTTTCAGGTGAGATTTCAACTGAGACCTCATGGAGTAGAGAGAACCGGGGCTGCAAACAATGAAAACCATAACAACAACAACAACAACAAAGGCAGAACTTTCCAGAGGATGAAATAGAGAGTGCAAATGTGCTGAACTGAAAAAGAACTTGATGTGTTTCAAAATGAGCAAGAGGAGGTGGGGTGTGAGGTGAGGTTAATAAGAGAAGCAAGGACTTTTTAACCCATGGTGAGAAGTCTTTGTATCATTTTAAGTGCAAAGTGAGTCAGTGAAGATTTTTAAATAGGGGATTATCTGATAGGAGTTATTCTGATTTATAATTCAGGGAAAATATTGTGACTGCTGTAAAGAAAACTACTTTTGTGTCTGATAGTAAACTTGCAACAAATATTACTAATGTTATTGTTTATTTAGCAGGACTTCTGCTCATTACTATTGTTATTTGTTTTTTTGGTGTTTGTGTGTGTAGAAGAACTGGGGTGTAGGCCAGAGGACTGGGAGGTGAAAGTATTCAAGAGAGATAGAGTGGGGAGCAGAACAGGCAGATCTACTGAGATACACTGCTGAAGGGAGCAGCAGGCGACACAGGAGAGGTCTGCTGTGCCATGTGGGTCAGCACCCTGGCCCAGAATTGAACTCAGACTGTAGGGGTGATAGCACTGAGACTAAAACCTCTAGTGCACCAGAGAGGCCCTCATCACTATTGTTAGTACTGTTCTAGATGTACACTGAGAGTAGTAGTGACAGTGTCACGTAATGATGAACATTTACAGAAATTAAAATGGGAAGAAGGATAAATTCTTTTGTGACAAATGTTGCTTTCTGTGTGGCCTTACACAACTTAACTCTGAATTTCAGTGTCTTGATTTGCAAAGTGGAAATTTGTATACTCAGCCTCAGATCTTTAGCAACACATGAAGTTTTACAGAAATAAATGCATACTAATTAGTGTGAACATCTATTGTTCTATATTCTTGTCCATCTCTTTCTCTTTCTCCGTCTGCCCTAGAGGACATCTACTTATAACTTACAAGTAACTTATATATAACTTACAAGAACTTATAGTTTGCTCCCACAGCCTCAGTGATTGGTTCAGAGATGGGCAAGTGACTCAAGCTTGACCAATCAGTGTTCACCCAGGGACTTTTCTGCCACATCAATTAAAAAAAAAAAAAACAAACAACTTTTACTGGCGTAAATAGGAGAATAAGTTGAGTCTGGCTCTACCGGTAGTATTTTTGCTTTTTAAGGAACAGAATCCTGACGTCAGTGTTAAATCCTTAACACTTTGTGTTCTGGTGCCCTTTAAATTTACCAGCCCTTGGGGCTGGCCATTTTCTGTGCTATACTGTATGAATGGTATAAGCATTCAATAAAACACACACAACTCCTGAACTACTGGATATTAAAAAAACTGTAATAGCTCTCATAAAACACCTTACACTTTCACCAAAACAATGTGTAAAGCTTCTAGACAGAGTACGATCAAATGAATAGCTCCTAATAGTGCCAGATAAATCCACCGTGGTGTGAAAAACCGGTGACTAGATGAACACATATTAATATGTGAGCGGGCACCTGATACTGGTGACAAAAACACGTACTAATACTTGAGCGGACCTCAAAGTGTTAATTCAAACAATACCTAAAGCCACTGTTTCCACCAGACATGTCCAGTTATATGAGTCAATAAATTCCTTTTTTTTTTAACCCAGTAAGGTGAATCAAAGATTCCTGTCTAATAGACCAAATGCAATTTATGGTGATTTCTGAAAGTATATATACCATTTTGAACACTTAATTTGCCATTCCCAAAGCAAATCCTTTGCTTGGTTTGGTCAGAGGCACTTGGAAGTATAATCAACTGTGACAAGAAGTATCACTGTTAAAATTCTGTCATCTCACAGAAATTTAAATGGAAACGTCCTTCCCTTCCCAGAATCCTGCTGTTCTTTCCAAATCTTATAGCCCTCTCACCTGACTCCTGACCTCTCCTAACAGTCCACCCCCAATTCTGAGAGTTCTTTCTATCGCCTAGCCCATCGGCTGTTGATGCTGCTCCAGCTGCTACTGCTGAAAGCTGAATGGGAAACTTTTATATACACTGGCAGATATATTTAAGGGGTTTATGTGAATGAAAAAGAACCAAAAAAAAAAAAAGAAAAAAAAAGAAAAAAATTTGTGTGTATTGTCACTCCTAGGAGGAGCTCTACTTTCTCATTTTCAAGGAAATAGCAGAGTTACAGTGTTTGAAAATAATTCCTGCTATATGTAAATTTTAAATAAATATTTTAGGCACTCAGCTTCAAAGAGCATATAATTTTAATAAGAAAATGCTATAACTTCTTGTGAAATTCTTAGTCACTTTAAAGTTGACTTAGTTTACTAATGTCAAGAAAATTACACATATTTCTACGTTTCCCAAATGAATTTATAAAGGTACAATCTTCCTTAATGCTCAGTAGCTCTCCATGTCATGCATCCCATGTTTGGCCCCAACACACACTCTGACAGGGAAGGTGTGTGAGACAACTGGATGTGGCCATAGCATAGCACAATGGAGAAAGCACAGACTGGCTTTCTGGTGCCAGGGGTCTGTGTCCACATATCCTAGGTGTATGACATTGAACCAGGCACTCTTTTTTTAAGGTGTGGTTTGTTTTCAGGAAAATAATAACTACCCAACAAAATATTTTATATTTCAAAATAGTAAATGATGATATTTGATAAGATCATTTAATTTTTAGTAGCCAATAAAAATGTGTATTACGTGTATTTTGTGCCATTTCTTTTTTTTTTCTGCTTAGTTATAGTTTTCTTGGTTTCTGTTGTGTCCTGGAATTAAAAATAACATTCAATGAGTAGACGGCTTCCTTTAGTAGCAGAGAGTTGTGGTTAAAACCTCAGACTCTGAAGTCTGCCTACCTGGGTCTGATTCATAGCTCCTCCACTTACTAGTGTTATCTCTATAAGAAAGGGACTTATCCTCTCAAAGCTGCACTTTCCACATCTTAATGTGGAAATGTTAATAGTATTTAGCCTTTATGCTGTTCTGGAGATTAAATGAATATTGGTAAATCTCATTTTTCTACCAGTGAAGCCTGTATATTCTTTGCCTTTAACCACAGAGGTGAACACATGACCCCGGGAAGGAGCTTATAGTTTGCTCCCACAGCTACAGTGATTGGTTCAGAGATGGGCATGTGACTCAAGCTTGATCAATCAGTGTTCACTCACGGACTTTTCTGCCACATCAATTAAAAAAAAAAACTTTTACTGGTGTGAATAGGAGAATAATTTGAGTCTGGATCTACCAGTAGTATTTTTGCTTTTATGTATTTCACATACACAGTGAAATAATAGTAAATAGACACAAAAGCAGCATTATTGCTGGATTAACTTAGAGGGAAACCTAACAGTTTTGATCATCTTTGATCAAAAAATGAATTGTTATAGGCAGTGACAAAACAGACAAAAACTTTTGCTTTTATATAATGCATTTATATCTGCATTCATAGCATTGATTAAACCCTGTGTGCTTTATAGCAATAAATTCTAATGATACTTCTTTGTTGCATCCAAAGTGAAAGTAATTTTCAAAATATTTCATGTATTTTTAATATATATATTTCTTTGACAACTATGTGCAAGACATTGTCAGTTACAACAGGAACATCATCCAATTCCAAGCATTGCCTTGCTAAGTGGATAGTTTAAATTTTTAAAAAGCATATTTGTAAGTCTAAAAGGCTCGTTTTTTGATTAACTGCAATACTATTTGTAAATTCTGTGGATTTATGGAAATTCACATTTTTAGTATACTGCAGAAAAAAATCATTAGTAGTTATATTTATGGAATGTGTCTTACCTTCCTTGACTTCTAAATACGCCTGCAGATTAATAAAGATGTGTAATAGTCAAATGTAAGTAAAGAACCATATAATTACAACATGGAATCTTTTTTTTTTTCATATTATACTATTTGATGCTTATAACAACTCTGTGATTTGAATCTTACAGAATTTTAAGTTTATTTGTTGAGGTGAATATGTTTACATCATTGTATCAGCTTGGAGGCTATAGGTTTAAACCTGTTCAAATGTATACTTTTCACACCCTGCCCACCACCCGTGCCCTACTAATCCTCCACTGTGTTCCAGTGGAAACCTTCCCTCCCCCAAGCCCCCACTACTTTGTACTCAGATGTTAAGAATTTATTATTGGTTTGGTTTTGCTGACTCTATTATTTTCCTCTATATTCCACCTATAAGTGAGACCATGCAGTATTGGTCTTTCTCTTAGCATTCTCCTCTCCAGTTCTATCCATGCTGTCCCAAATCACATGAGTTTCATCTTTTTTATACCTAAGTAATATTCCAGTGTGTGGAATATCCTTATATTATATGTATGTATAGTAGAGAGAGAGAGAGAGAGAAATTTTTCTAATCCACTACTCTGTCCTTAGGCACTTAAAACTATTTCCATAATTTAGCTATTGTAAATAGGGCTGCAATGAACATAGGAATACATATAACCTTTCAAATTGGGGTTTTTGTGCTCTTTGGGCAGATTCATGGGAGAAGAATTGCTGGATCATGTGGTATATCTATTTTTAATATTTTGAGAAATCTCCATACTGTTTTCCATAGGAACTAGACCAGTCTACATTCCCACCAACAGTGTAAGAGGGTTCCTTTTCTTCTACATCCTCACCAACACTTTTTGATGTGAGCCATTCTCATGGGTGTGAGATGGTATTATGTTGTGATTTTGATTTACATTTCCCTGGTGATAAATGATGCTGAGAATTTTTCATGTGCCTATTGACTGTATGTTTTCTTTGTCCATTTTTTGATTGAGTTAATTTCTCTTTGTTGAATGGCATGTGTTCTTTATATATTTTGGAAATCAGCGCTTTTTCAGATGTGTTATGTGCAAATATTTTCTTCCATCACCCAGTAAGATATCTGTTTCTGTTTTGTTTTGGAAGTAGTTTCTTTCACTGTGCTGGGACTTTTTAGTTTCATGTAATCCCATTTTGTTACTTGTTTATTGTTTTTGCTTCTCTTGCCATTGAATAGAAATCCCCGTTGGAGTCATTTCTAATCCTAAACCAGTGTGATGGAGTATTTTGGCTATTTTTTTCTTTAATATGTATTACATTTTGGGGTCTGATATCCATGTCTTTAGTCAATTTTGAATTAATTTTTGTATATGGTGTGAGATACGGTGATCTAGGTTCATTTTTTTGCATATAACTGTCCAGTTTTCCCTATACTATTTGTTAAACAGATTCTCCTTTCTCCAGAGTATGTTCTTGGATCTTTTGTTACAGATTAACTGCCCATAGATGTGTGGGTTTATTTCTGGTCTCTCGATTCTATTCCATTTTTATGTGTGTCTATTTTGTTCCAGTACCACACTATTTTACTTATTATAGCTTTGCAGTATAGCTTGAAGCCTAGGTTTGTGATACTACCACTCTCCCTCTCTTTTGTCAGGATTTAGAGTATTTATTTGTTTTATTTATTTAATTAGATAGAAAATACAGGTGTAGTCATTTCAGAATAGTTCTGATTCAACTTCAGAATTAAATTTGGAACACATTCATAATTTTATAGTGAATTAAATATTATTGTGAAGAATAATCATAATCTTTAATGTAAATTTATAAATATTTTTCACATAAAACCTGTTCTTTATGGCTCACTTGCCTTGGTATGTAAAACAACTTCTCAAAAACAATTTAGTGTATTTTAATGTAAGAACTATATCTTCCCCTTGATGAATTCCTTATGTCATTCAGTGACACCTGACCAAATTTGCCTCAAGCATTAAGGCTGTGGATTTTACCTTCCTGATCTCTTATGTAAACATTTAGATGAGATTATAAATTGAATTTCAACTATTGCAGTGCTCTTTGTAAATAATGCTATAGATGATTTCAAGCTAGAATTTTTATTCCCATGAATTAAATTTATTACAGTCTGGAAACAATGATATGTGGTCAAAGGGGCAAAGCACATTAGACATCTACTTTAAAAGCGAAAATTTAGAGGGTAATTTAAAAGCATGGATTCGCATTGCATTGATAGCAAAACAAAGTTGACACACACCATGTAACAATTTTGTTCATCAGCTTTTACAGCACATCTTTAAGAAAGAATGCTTGGCTCTGGCACCAGAATATATAAAGAATTTGTGTGGTCCAACAATAATAAGATAACTCAATTTTTTAAATTACTCAGCAGTAAAAAAAACTGTGAAATACTAATACATGCTAAAACATGCATGAGCCTTGAAAACATTACTGTGCGAAATGAAAACAACTGAAACCAAAACCACATTTTGTGACTCCATTTGTATTAAATCATCAGAATAAGCAAATCTATAGAGACAAATAATAGATTTGTGGCAACCAGAAACTGAAAAAGAGGAAGTAGGAAATGACTATGGGTACAGGGTTTCTCTACAAAGTGGTGAACATTTTCTCGAAATAATAGTGATGATACTTGTAAAATAATGTGAATATACTAAAAATGGCTAAAATTGTGCATTTAAAAACTGTGATTTTATGACATGTGAATTTCATTCAATTTTTTAAAATAAAGCCTTTTTAACAACAATACTACTAAAATGTTGTATAAATAAAATCCATAGATTTTACTTACAAAAAACATTTAACAAATCATATTCAAATTAAATAAATAAAGTTACTTAATTCTGTCCTTGGAAATTTTCCACAAAAGCAATTGAAAAAAAAATAGACCCAATTATAAAGCTCTTTATTGGTGAAACTAGAATACAAATGAAACAATAGCTATTTACTTTTAAAATTTTGTCCAGGACAGTTTGTGACTCCAATCTCAAACAAGAGTGTGGTAGAGGTGGGCCTCCCTGGTGGCGCAGCGGTTAAGCGCTGCGCTGTGGAGATGTTGGCAGCAGCAATGCGGGTTCAATGCCCAGCCGGGGAGAATCCCACATGGTGCCGCAGACCTCTCCTGCCTCGCCCGCTGCTCCCCTCAGCAGTGTACTTCTGATCTGCCTGTTCTGCTCCCTACTCTGTCTCTGGTGAACCCACTCGCCGCCCCACACCTCTGGCCTGTACCCCAGCTTGTATGTATAAATAAATAAATCTTAAAAAAAAAAAAAAAGAGTGTGGTAGAGGTAATGTAGAAAAGACATCCAGTCTGCAGTTCTCATAAGAACTGGAAAATTATGTGTCTTAAAACGAGAGGCACAACCTGAGATATAAAATCTAAATTCCATGTCTATGGCAGTGGACCAGGAAACAGATCTTACTTAGTACCTTGTAATGAGAGCTTCTCTGGAGTTGTTCCGAGAGAGATATCACTAAATAAGAAATGACACAGAAGTTCTGTATTTTCAAGGTCATAATTTCCCATTACTGGCAGAAGAAATGTTCTGGTAGAGAAGAGAGACTACGTTTCCAGCAACCAGGTATCTGCTTTTCTTCACTGGGTCAAGAGAAAAAAAGTTAAATAACTCCATAGGTAATACTCCAAATCTTAGGGAAGTTTTTTACTTCCCTAGAAAAGAACTCAGCCCATCCCTTTCCAGTGTATATTGATTCCAAATAGCTATTTCAGGAAAAACTGACCTCCTTCAAAAGTTAATAATCAAAAAGGGTACTGCATGGGAGTGAGGGGTAGTAAATAATGGTGAAAACAAATGACACCTAAAGAACATGCCTCACCAAATTGAATCCAGAGAAACTTAAGGCAAACATTTTAATCTAGTGATGCAAACACTTCAAGGAAGAAAGCGCACAAAGCAGAAATATAGATGCTCAAGAATATTACTCAGGGAAATAATACAATAAAAAAGAAAAAAGAACAAGTGAAGGCTAAATCAAACAAAAGATAATTGATATATGCTGAAAATATAGTAAGGATCACCAAAAGTGAACAAAAGTAAAATGTATAGCTAAAGATTTTTAAGAGATTTGATGACAAATTGTAGTTAATCGGTGTCAGACCCAGGAGACCACTAAAATGGTTGGTTTAAAACGGTGATGCTGGATTTGGAACCTAACAAGTTAGCAGTATCTATGCCACCTCACCTGGAGATGTCCCGTAGACCGTTGTAAGTACGGGTCTGTTGCTCAGGAGAGTGGTGAATGCAGTGTCATGGTTATATTTTTTTTCCCACATTGAGATAATGTCCTGGGCAATCTATTGCACAGTAACCTGCCTGTCTGGTTGAAGATAATTCCACCCATATAAGTACTGATGCTGATAAGTGAAGAGTTCATCTCCATCTTCTTTTCTGGCTATGTTGTTTTTCTCCAAGCATTCAGTTAATATTTTATTACACGTAATAATAGTGACAGAGATAGTTCAGATGGGTAACATTCTCAGATTGGTCACAAATTTCCTGAGTGAAGCTTAGGTCACCTTAGAGCACAAAATGCTGCCCGAAGCAATTATGAGACAAAGGCAGCTTTCACATGCTGACATCTTTCCTTCACATGCACACAAGAGGGCATGGTGGGAACCAAATGAACAAGGGCAAGCAGCAGGACAGCATGGCTCGTGCTAATAGCCATACATAAATGACCTTTACTCCATGATGCTGACAAGAGTTAAATAGAGGCCTCCAAAAATTGCTACAAGTTGGATACAGAATTTTAGAAGCCATATGTTTTAAACCTAAACTCTTCCTCTGTTTTTAATCTAATTTTTTATGACTGTGTAACAAAATGAAGCTATGTGAATTAGGTTAGATCTCATGACCATACATTTTAGACAAAGAAAGCAGGACAATGGAAGACATGTTTCCCTTCATCTTTTCAAGACACATTGATTAAGCAGCCATTCTATTTGGGCTGTCAGTTCATTTTAGGATATAATTTGTCCTTTGAGGCATGGTGAAACATTTTAGAGTTTGAGGAAGAAGTAGGGCAAATAAGGGTAGAAAAGTAGAAATGGCTTTTGTTCTGGTTTGCTCTGGTTGAGACACATACAGGGTAGGATTTGTGACCCTGTGGTCTAAAGTTAGGCTCTCTGTTTTAGGATCCTGACTTTCTTGTTATTTATGTGACCTTGAATAAAACAATTTATGTGACCTTGCATAAGGCAAGGTCTGAACCTCATGTTATAAATCTGTTAATATTAAAATGATCATGGACCTTTTTATGTGACAGTTCTCATAACCTATTCACAACAGTGCTCACCACATAGTGTCGGAGGCCGGCTCCGACCGAGGTTGGGTTCCCGGGGGTGGTGGGGAAAGCCTCAGTGGGGAGAAGGGGGTGGGGAGCGAGAGACAGCACACACCAGAGAGTGTGATCAGGCCGTTCCACTTTATTATTGGAGAACAGGGTTTTTAAAGCATAAGAAGAATTAACTACTGACAATGGCAGGGTGATTACAGATATTCAGATACATAATCAATTACATAGTTTGAGGTGAATCAAGGAACTTTAGAAAAATGTCTCTTATCTGAGGTAAATTCCAGCAAGGTAAAGGACATAATCTTCAACCTTTGCCCTAGGCCTAGGGTGGAGGCTGCTGTCTCCATACCTATTGTCTGAAACCAAGACCAATGATAAAAGAAACATCTTTATGCTAATCTCTGGAGGAACTAATCTAAGCTGATTTTATCAGGCCAGGAAGGGAAATAGGGGAA